>PVJN01018175.1:0-39406 GCA_004026805.1 Lasiurus borealis
CCTACTATGCGCCAGACAAGCATGGCCTCTCTGAGCTTGTGCTTTTCTTCTCTGCGCTCACACTCCCTCCGGCCTCTCCCATCTCGGGCCGCTCCTGCCTCCCTCTCTCTCCTCTGGCCCAGCTAACAGGAAGCAGCCGGGGAGGTCAAGGGCCGCGGGGCCTCCAGAGCCCAGCATCTGCACACACATGGGCCTGTCCGCCGGGCGGGGGGGACTTCCTGTTTATGAGAACCACAAGGACCCCCGGGGCGGTGCCTCGGACAGGCCTCCTGGCAGCCCTTGCTGTCTAGACCTCAGGCTCCCCCCCAGATTGGCCTCCCCCCCCCCCACCCGTATCCCTGCAGGCCCCGCGAGGCCAGCCCAGCGCAGCCCCGGGCTGCTGGCCTCTCCCGACACGGGGAGGGGGAGGGGGAGGAGGACCGAGGAGTCTTCGGAATGTGGGAGTCGAATGTCCAGAATGTCCGCAGGAAGCATCCAGGCTCCAGAGCCCAGCCCCCCCCTCGTCTGGGCGCCCTGCCTTGCTTTGGCTGCTTTGGTGGGGGAGGAGCTGAGGCAGAGGGAGCGGGAAGGAGGCGGCCAGACCCCATCCTGCCCAGCTGGGCCCACAGGCTCCTTCTCCGGCAGGAGCCCGCGCTGGCAGCCTGGTCTCTCCTCGGCGGGAAGAGGCGGTAGGTCTGCAGCTCACTCCGGCAGCCTGGCTCTGCCCTTCTCCTCCGCCTCCAGGCCTCCAGGCCTCCATGCCTCACTCTGACCAAGATGTTCACTCAAACCTTAAAGAGCCCCTCCTGTTCAAAGCCCCAGACCCAGCCAGGGGCAGGGGCAAGGGCAGGTGGAGGGAGAGGTGGGGCTGGCCAAAGGTACAAGCAAACAGCCTTGTCCTCCTCCCCCTCCAGGCAGCGCTGGCCATTCCTGTGGTTGCCTAACAGGTATTGAACAAGGGCCTGAGGGTCAAGGCCAGCTGAGAGAGGCCCGGAAGAGAGAGAGAGACCTGTCTCTCTTCTCCTACCTAACCCAGGAGGAGGTGAGCAACACCTGTCTTCTGACTCCCCCTCCATAGCCCACGCTCCCAGAGTACCTGGGGACAGACCCTGAGGACGCCACATCATCAGTGCCTGAGGCAGTCATCCTCTAGAAGGCAGTGCTGGTGAGGGAATCAGCGAACACAGAGCAGGTAGTCAAGGAGGGCTTCCTGGAGGAGGGCACCTTCTCACATGGGAGCCTAAAATCGGGAAAAGATGGGTCTGCCCCAGGAAACAGCCTGCATTTCCAGAGAAAGGCGCAGGTGAGGGGGTGAGAGGAGATTTGTAGGAGTTGCAGGGATGGGGTGGGGTGAGGGGTCAGGGGTGAGATCATTTGTCCTCAAAGCCTGGGCTCTGAACACCCCCTTCTGTCCTGGGCCAGGAGACAGAGGGGAATAGGGTAGAGCAGTGGTTGGCAAACTCATTAGTCAACAGAGCGGCAAACCTCGAGAGGCTCAAGAGCCGCATGTGGCTCACGAGCCGCCGTTTGCCAGCCCCTGGGATAGAGGAACCAGGGACAGTGTGGCTGTGTGGACATGGTGAGGGGCAGGGACTGGACACTGGACCCTGCTTGGCCTTTAACTCTGCGAGGCCTCCCAAAGCGCAGGCCTTCCAGCTCCTGAGCCGGGGATGAGCAGCCACGCACGTCCCCAGGGCTCTGGGCTGCTGGCACCGGCCACACTGTGGTTGGTGGGGACAGTCCTGGCTCTGCGATGCGACCCAGGCAAGTTCCTACCTTCTCAGCCGGCCGGCCGGCCTCTACCAGTAAAACGGGCTGCAGACAGCACCTGCCTCCGAGCGCGGCTGGGGATGGGACGAAGCCAGCAAAGCACCTGGCGCTCCGGCGTGCGGATCCCAGCTCACAAGCACGGCTCCTGAGCGGGAAAAGGGAAAGTTGGTTTTCCTCCAAGGACAGGCAGCAGGTGGGTGGAAGGTGTGTTACCAGAAGAGTCTTCCAAAAAAAAAAAAAAAAGGCTTGATCCTCAGCTCCGGGAATTCCCAGGCTCACCTGATCCAAGGGACCCTCTGGGCTCTTGTTAAAAATATCAGCTTCCCACCCCCACACTCTGTCCTGGCACGTGTGGGTGGGACGGGCCTCGGGACTTGCAAGGAAACCCCAGCCTTCCAGAGACAGGTGTGGGGAGCATTCCTCTCTGATGACAAGGAGGACTCGCTCCAAATGCCTCCTCCTCGGGAACCCCTTCCTTCAAAATACCCTTTAAGGCGCTGCTCTTGCCCAGCCAGTGTGGCTCAGTGGGTGAACATTGGCCTGTGAACCAGGAGGTCACGGTTTGGTTCCAGGTCAGGGCACGTGCCGAGGATTCGGGCTCAATCCCAGTGGGGGTGTGTGTGTGCAGGAGGCAGCTTATCAATGATTCTTTCACATAATGGATGTTTCTCTCTCTCTCTCCCTTTCCCTTTGAAATCAATAAAAATATATAAAATAAATGAACAAAAGGCTGCTCTTTATTGAGCATTCACTGCCCGCTCTAGGCCTGTTCTATGTCAACAACTAGGACCCTTGCAGTCTTATGCTGTGCAGGTACTTAGAGCTGCTCCCATCTTACCGATGGGGAGACTGAGGCCTATGGAAGTTGAGAAACTTGCCGAAGGTCCCAAGAATGCTGTGACTGAGCCGTTGGGAATCTACCTGGCATTTGAACCTGGACTCAGACCCATGACCGTTGGGTTGTAATTTCCGCACCTGCCATGCGCCCCTCCAGGTGGCTTGGGGTGGGTAAGAGCTGGGCATCCACACTCACCACCCCTTTGTCCTCTCAGGCTGTGGCCCTTGAATGAAGAAATGACTGGGCAAGCCCAGCCTGTGTGGCTCAGCGGCTGAGCATAGACCTATGAACCAGGAGGTCACAGTTCAATTCCTGGTCAGTGCACATGCCTGGGTTGCAGGTTCAATTCCCAGTGTGGAGCGTTCAGGAGGCAGCTGATCAATGATTCTCATTATTGATGTTTCTCTCTCACTGATGTTTCTATCTCTCTCTTCCTCTCGAGAATCAATGAGAGAGAATCATTACACACACTAATAAAGGGGTAATATGCTAATTAGACTGGACATCTTCCATACATCCATCTGGATGTTCTTCCGTACAAAGCCAGGGTGCCGGGAGGCCAAGGCAGAGGTGGTTAGGGGCGATCAGGCTGGCAGGGGAGGGCAGTTAGGGGTGATCAGGCTGGCAGGCAGAGGCAGTTAGGGGCAATCAGGCAGGCAGGTGAGTGGTTAGGAGCCAGCGGTTGCAGATTGGAGAGAGTACAGGCCAGGTTAAGGCCCCTCCTCCCTCTGCAAGAATTTTGTGCACTGGGCTGGTCCTGCTGTAACACTCCCTCTCCCCTCACCTTCCCACCCCCGGGGGAGGCAGAAAGTGGGATTTGACTTCCTGTGTCCTACTTCCTTCCTATGGGATGGGTGGCCTCAGGTCCTTCCCACTCCCTGAGCTGGTTTCCCTGAATCTAAAATGGGGTGCAGCACCTCCCTGGGTGTCATCAGTGAGTTGCCCAGACCGGGGTTGGGAACTGCTCAGGCTGTGGGTCTTTGGGGCCTGGGCAGGGAGAGGGGGCCAGTCTAGGAGTTGCTCAAACGCACCTGCACGGAGGCTAGGCCCTTTCCTGGTGTCGGGGAGACTCCAGAGGCTGGGAGGTCTCCCAAGGATGGCACCCCGGGGGGTGGCAGAAGCAGGGGAGGCGGAGGAGGAGCTGGCTTCCCCCTTCCCGCCTGACACGCTCACACGCCCCGGCCCGGCCGAGAGTGATTCACCAGCTTTAAGCCCTGGTTTCACCTGTCATCAGGAAGTGGGCCACTAGAAAGCCCCGGGCATTTTCTGGGGAGCCCAGTGCCATCCCAGAAACCTGGGAGGAGGGGCGAGGAGGAGGAAGAGGGAAGAGAGGAGGCAAAAGTCCTGGCTGCAGAAAATTTGCATAATTTATTCTTTTTTTTTTTTTTTTGCCGGGCATGAGAAACCCCGGGGACCCAGAGCCCTGGAAACCATTCCGTATTCACCCTAGTTTACTGAACCCCTTGTCTTGTGCCCGTTTCCTTGGGCCCAAGGAAGCAAAGGGAAGTTTCCCAGGAGCTTGCTGGTGGGGAGACCGCCATGTAATGGTGTTTACAAATTCCGAACCCACGGGGAGAGTGTGTAATGTGGGGCCACCAGGAGGACTGGGTTCCGATTCTCCCGCCGCTTCTGGGCGGTTCTGGTCCCAGCTGGCCCCGAGTTTCCCCACCTGTGAGCGGGATACAGCAACGGTGCCTTTTTCCCGGGCTGCCTCCGAGAATTGCAAGGGTGAGCACAGTGGTTCTCAACCTTCCTAAGGCCGAGACCCTTGCATACAGTTCCTCATGGGGTGGTGACCCCCAACCATGAAATTCTGCTACTGCTATGCATCGTGATGTAAATATCTGCATTTTCCCATGGTCTTAGGCGACCCCTGTGAAAGGGTCATTCGACCCCCAGAGGGGTCGCTACCCACAGGTTGAGAACCGCTGGGTTAGCACATGGCAAGCACTTAGAACAGCACCTGCTGGGTGGTCAGCCTGTGATTTAAAGGCCCAGCATTGCAGCACATCCGTGAAGTGGGGGGAGAGTGGGGAGGGGCATCTGAGGTACTGTCACCCCTTTGGACATCCTCAGGGCAGCCGGGAGCTTTGCAAGGCTTGCAAGCAGAGCACGGAGGATACAGAGCAGTGATGGGCATGGATGGGAGGGGGCAAGACTGGGGCCAGGAGACGAGGGAGGAAGGGTCCCGGAGAGAGATGGGGAGGCCTGAACCCAGGCACCAGGAGACAAGGACTAGTGGGAGGCAGCTCAGTTGAGCCCACAGGGATGGAACTGTGACTGGGCAGACACATGCTGAGGTGGAGCCCCGGGGTGCTGGCACCCCCTGACTCAAGATGTTCTAATACACCTAGCAGAGGGTGTTCAAGGAGGGCCTTGGAGCGTGTCCTGGCACAGGAGCTTCCGGGGACCCCAGGAAGGAACGGCCGTGGCCCGGACAAAGGGCCGCCCAAAGCAGAAGCTGAGAGGTGTGAAGTCTGTGTTTGGAGAGCAGCAGCGTGGAGGTGGCTGGAGTTGGGAGGAAACAGGGGGGTCAGGAGTTGGGGGCCTGTTGGGGGTGTGGGGGCAGCAGGCTCAGCAGCAGGAAGCGAATGTGAACATCGGTACCAGCTTCCCGTGG
The DNA here is from genome assembly GCA_004026805.1 of Lasiurus borealis. NCBI lineage: Eukaryota > Metazoa > Chordata > Mammalia > Chiroptera > Vespertilionidae > Lasiurus > Lasiurus borealis. The sequence continues at coordinate 5,208 of PVJN01018175.1, forward strand.
CCGCTGAAACGAACTGCCACCAACGGCGTGGTTTAAAGCAACAGCAACGCATACTAAGGGCTCTGCAGGGCAGAGTGGGCCCTCAAGCCGTGTCCCGGGGCCACGCTCCCTCGCCTCCCCCGGCTTCTGGCGGCTGCAGGTGCTCCGTCACTCGGCTCTCTGCCTCTGTTCCCACCTGGCCTTCCCCGTGTTGGCGATAAAGACGCTTGTCATTGGATTTAGGGCCCGCCAGGGATAATCTTGAGATCATGGCTTATCTTGAGAGCCCTGCCTTGGCTACATGTGCAAAGGCTCTTTTCCCAAATAAGCCACATTTCAGGCTCCAGGTGGACCTCTCCTCCGGGCCGCCGTTCAACACGGCACAAGATCCGAAATTCTGATCCCAGAGGGAGAACCCTTTCCCCGCCTTCCGGGCCTCCCAGCACCCCCGTTACTGCCTCCCTGAGCCGGACCCCGAGTTCACCCTGCTCCCATCCCCTGTAGGTCTTTCTGTGCAGAAGGAGCTCCTTCCCCCACTCCTCCCCGGCTTCCAGAGCCCCCAGAGGCCGGACCTCGCCGGACGCGCGGGGAGCGAGCGCCACCGTGCGTCTGTCTCGGAGCAGTGCGGGCGGCGGGCCCAGCCGGGTCGCAGCCCCGCAGACGGCAGGTGCGGGCCACGCAGGGAGCTCTCGCTCTCCGTCCCCCACGCCACAGCCTCCGCATGAAGCGGGGTGATTACCCTCATTTTTCAAACGGGGCGGCCCCGCTCAGAGAGACGGTGACCTGCAAGCGTCTCACGGCCTCCCACTCCCCTTGGACCCCAAAGCCTCACCTCGCCACCCCCAGCAGAAACCAAACACGTGCGCGGCGTTGGGGCGGGGCCTGGAGACCGGCCTCCGTTTCCCCATCTGTAAAGGGGGGCGGGGTGCACGTGAGACCCCCTGCCCCTAGGCTTCGTCCAGTTCTCAGACCCCAAGAGAAATCGAAGAACCCAGAAGCCAGCCTTTTGCTGAGGCGCCCTGTGGACCTTCTTGCTTCCGAGTCCTTTCGAACATTGGCCTTTCCCCCCATCCCGAGTTTTTTAGGTTTTCTTTTCTCTAAACCAGTGGTTCTCAATCTTCCTAATGCCGAGACCCTTTAAGACAGCTCCTCATGTGGTGGTGACCCCCAACCATAAAATTATTTCCGTTGCTACTTCGTAACTGTAATCTTGCTACTGTTATGAACTGTGATGTAAATATCTGATATGCAGGATGTATTTCATTGTTACAAATTGAACATCATTAAAGCATAGGGATTAACCACAAAAACAATATGTAATTATATATTGTGAAATATTTCTAATGACAAATAAATGAAATTTTGTCTTGAATCGTGGTGTAGCATGGGTAACAGCCTTCCTATGACAACAGTAAACTACATGGCTACACTTTGCTACACGGAGGAGCGGTGTGTGGGTTCCTAAGACCATGGGAAATAGGTGTTTTCTGATGGTCTTAGGCGACCCCTGTGAAAGGGTCGTTCGACCCCCAAAGGGGTCGCGACCCACAGGTTGAGAACCGCTGCTCCGGTGCGACCTGAGACCAGTTTGATGCGACTGATTGTTCTGACAGGGAAATCCGGAAACGGGACACTTCCCTCTGCTGGGACTGAAGACCCTCCTGGTGACAACAGCTCGTCCCCACCAACCGCAGGATCGTGGAACTGGGCGGCCTGCACCCCCTGGCGCCTCTCCAGTCGCTGACCCCTCCCCGCGCCCCAGTATTCTCAGGAACCCCGTGACCAGCAGGAAGCACTCCCGCCTGTGCGTCATGTACAAGGCCCCCCGGGTCCGCGTGCTGGGCTTCCAGAAGGTGAAGCTGAAAGAGCTCCAGGAAGCAGAGAAGATGTTCAAGGGCAAGCGGGGTGCACGGCTTGCAAAGGACATGCCAGGGGAAGCAAAACCTCCAGCCCCGGTGCGGGTTTGCCCACGCACAAGCAGAAAGGCGGGGACGGGGAAGCCATGCAGAAGGACGGACGCGTGGTCGCTGGGGAGCCGGAGCGGCTGCAGGGCCTGCTGCAGTCCCGCCAGATGCCCGGCAGGGGGCGCCGCAGCCCAGCGAGACGGGGAGGAGGAGCCCGAGGAAGACGCAGCCGCCAACGGGCCCTGAGCGTCCCCAGGGCCGGCCGCCCGGGGTAAGGTTCAGCCTTGAGCGTGGAAGGAGAGTGTGCAGCTTCGCCGCTGCAGTGGTTTCTAACACACACCCTGAGACCTAAAGGCCGCTCTCGCGGGGAGTAAAAGTACAGACCTGTTCCCTGGGCTGCGAGCGCCGTGGGGGTGCGCACGCCTTCAAGCTGGGAACCCAGGAGGCATCGTTCCTGACTAGGCCTCCGTCCGCTGTAAAACGGGTGGATGTTTAATCTGTAATAAAACTGGGTTTTAAGCGGCAGAAACAAAACAAAACAAAACACAAAACAAAAGCCAAAGGTGGCATGCAATATACATCTCTGAACTTGCTTTTGTCACTTAATGACGTTTTTGCACTGACTCCTTGTGATTACATATAATTTACTTTGGGGGTTGCAATATTCTATGGAAATACGACATATTTACATACAAAGTATGTAAGAGTATACAAAGCGAACACAACATGGAGCTAGCACACAGGTAAAGACATAGATCACAACCCTTGGTGGGGGGGCCCCCCTTAACTCCCCACAAAGGGAACCACGGTCCGACCTCTCTGACTTGATCTGTTTTGCTGTCCTGTGGAATTGGGCCTCTTCCCCTTTCTTTCTTTCTTTCTTTCTTTTAAAATATATTTTATTGTTTTTTTACAGAGAGAAAGGGAGAGGGACAGAGAGCCAGAAACATCGATGAGAAAGAGCATCAATCAGCCGCCTCCTGCACACCCCACAGTGGAGATGTGCCCGAAAGCAAGGTGCATGCACCCAAGCGGAATCGAACCTGGGACCTTTCAGTCCGCAAGCCGACGCTCTATCCACTGAGCCAAACCGGTCCTGGAAGGCCTCTTCTCCTTTCATTCAGCGTCCCGTCTGTGGGATCCATCCGTGTGGGTGCCTGTAGTTGGACAGCATTTATTCGTATTGCCGTGTGCTACTCCTGGGTGCGACTGAACCAGATTCTACTTTATCCGTTCCATTCTTAGTGGCTATTTGGCAAGTAACCAGGTCTTATTACAAATAGTGTCGCTGCAAACCTCCTAGCGTGGCATGTGCCTTCTGCTGAGCATGTGCCCCCATGCCTGTTGGGTGTGTACCTAGAAACAGAACCGCGGGGTCACAGGTCTGCCCATGTTCTGTTTCAGCGGGAGCTGCCAAGAAGTCTCCCCAAGTGATGGTAACAATTGCATTCCCACCGGGAAGTGCTGACTGGGCCGCGCTCAGCCACACGTGTGCTCTCTCCCTCCTCCACCTCCAGGGGGCGGTGTTTGCTGCTGGTATTGCGTGGTGGTTTTCATCAGCCTGGCTACTAAGGAAGCCGAGCACCTCTCCCTGTTTAATTTTTAAACATTTATTGGTTTGAGAGAGAAAAAGAGAGACACAGTGATTTGTTATTCCACTTAGTTATGCATTCATTGGTTGATTCTTGTATGAGCTCGGGCCGGAGAACGAACCCCAAACCTTAGTGTATGAGGATGACGCTATAACCAACTGAGAGCCAAGCCAGGCATTTTTCCTGTGTTTACTGGCCGCTTCGGGTATTCTCTCATACCTGTTCAAGCAGTGTGCCCGTTTGTCTATTGGGGTGTCTGCTTTTCTCGTGTTGATTTGTAGTTCTTTTATATTCTCAGTAGAAGTATTTTGCTGTCTGTACCTGTTGCAATATCCTCTCTCACTTTGTGGTTGTCTTTTTAAAAAAATATATTTTATTGATTTTTACAGAGAGGAAGGAAGAGGGATAGAAAGTCAGAAACATCGATGAGAGAGAGACATCGATCAGCCGCCTCCTGCATGCCCCACACTGGAGATGTGCCCTCAACCAAGGTACATGCCCCCGAACAGAATCGAACCTGGGACCTTTCAGTCCACGGGCCGACGCTTTATGCACTAAGCCAAACCGGTCTCGGCTTTTTTTGTTTGTTTAACATAGTTACTTAATATGGGCCAATGTATCTCTTGAAAAAAAAAAAAAAAAGGTTAGTGCTTTTGTTTTCTGTTTAAGAAACCTTTGCCCGGCCGAAACCGGTTTGGCTCAGTGGAGATAGATCAACAGCCTGTGGACTGAAAGGTCTCAGGTTCAATTCCGGTCAAGGGCATGTATCTTGGTTGCAGGCACATCCCCAGTTGAGGCAGTGCAGGAGGCGGCTGACTGATGTCTCATCGATGTTTCTAACTCTTTATCCTTCTCCCTTCCTCTCTGTAAAAAATCAATACAATATATTAAAAAAAAAAGAGAAACCTTTGCCTGTTCCAAGATCATAAAGAAGTTTTCTTCTGAGGCTTTATTGTTTTAGTTTTTCACATTTAGGTCTGAATTTTTTTTTTTTTATGGTGTGAGGTAGGGGTTGCGGTAGGCTGAAACGGGCTCCCCAAAGATGGGCACATCCTAGTCCCCGGAGCCTGTGAATGTTACCTAATGCGGGGAGTGTTTGCAGGTGTGATTAAGTTAAGGCTATTGAGATGGGGCAGTGAGCCTGGATTTTCTTATTGGCCCCTAAATACCATCACATGCGTCCTGTTAAGAGGAGAAGCAGAGGGAGATTTTATGCGCACACCGCGCCCGCGAGAAGATGGAGCAGAGAGAGGCGGAGGGACCTGACGGTGCTGCCTTTCCTTTGGGCTGACAGCCATTGGTCCAGGGATGCCCGCAGCTCCGGGAGCTGGAAGAGGTAAGCAATGGTCTTGATTTGGCCTGTGATCCTGATTTGGGACTTGTGGCCTCGGAACTGCAAAGGTATAAAGTTCTATTGTTTTAAGCCACAAGTTTGTGGTGACTTTTTTTTTTTTTTACAGCAGCACAGGAAGCTATGACAGGGGTCACGATACAATATGCTATCCGGTTGACCCAGCACTGTTCACTGACAGGATCACCCCGCTCCCACTGCCCGGCTCTGTGGCTTGGTCGCTTGGCCATTTGGTCACAGTCGGGTGTGGCTTGTTTCTGGACCCTGTTCTGTTCCATTAGTCTGTTTGTTCCTGTACCAACACCGCACTGAATGCCTGTACGTACTTACAGTCGCTCTTGTATCTGGTACAATAAGTCCTCCAATTTCGTTCTTTATTGTTGTCCTTTACATAAGTGGCCTCTCCTTTGCACCGCCATATGAATTTTAGAACCAGCTTGTTAATTTCAGGGAAAAACACTGCTGGGAGTTTGATTGGGACGGCATTGACTCTGTAGAGTAATTTGAGGAGAATTGATGGGTTTGTAATATTGTCTTCCAGTACGTGAAAATGATACATCCCTCAGTTCATTTAGATCTTATTTAATTTCACACAGTGATGTTATTAAAAATTTTTAATTGAGTTTAATTCACTATCTACAATTCACTTGTTTAAAGTATACAGTTTAGCCCTAACCGGTTTGGCTCAGTGAATAGAGTGGCAGCCTGTGGACTGAAAGGTCCCAGGTTCGATTCTGATCAAGGGCATGTACCTTGGTTGTGGGCACATCCCTAGTGGGAGGTGTGCAGGAGGCAGCTATTGATGTCTCTCTCTCATTGATGTTTCTAGCTCTCTATCCCTCTCCCTTCCTTTCTAAAAAAATCAATAAAATGTATTAAAAAATAAAGTATACAATTTAGTGGCATATTTATAAAGCTGTATAATTATCACCACTATCTAATTCCAGAAAATATGTCGCTCCTAAAAAACTTCATAGTTATTAGTCCCTATTCCCTTTCCCCCAGTCCCCGGCAACCTCCAGTCTACTTGATGTTTCTGTGAACTTACCTGTTCTAGATAGTTCATATCAATGGAATCATACAACATATGGCCTTTTGTCTTTGGCTTCTTCCACTCAGCATAATGTGTTCCAGGTTCACCCATGTTGTAACATGAATCAGAACTCCATTCATTTTTATGGTTGAGTAATATTTTATGACACACATTTGTAAAAATATATATATTTTATTGATTTGTTACAGAGAGGAAGGGAGAGGGATAGAAAGTCAGAAACATTGATGGGAGAGAGACATCGATCAGCCGCCTCCTGCACACCCCACACTGGAGATATGCCTGCAAGCAAGGTACATGACCTTGACCGGAATCGAACCCGGGACCTTTCAGTCTGCAGGCCAACACTCTATCCACTGAGTCAAACCGGTCTTGGCCGACACACATTTTTTTCATTCATGCATCAGTGGATGGTCATTTGGGTTATTTCTACTTTTAGGCTTTTATAAAGAACTAGAGGCCCAGTGCACAGATTTGTGCACCAGTGGGGTCCCTCAGCCTGGCCTGTGCCCTCTCACAATCTGGGACCCCTTAGGGGATGTCAAACTGTTCGTTTCAGTCTGATCCCCACAGGCCAGACTGAGGGACCCCACAGGTGCATGAATCTGTGCACCAGGCCTCTAGTATGCATACAAGATCTTTGGTTAATCTCTTCCCACCCTCTTTCCTGAGGTTCATCAGTCTGTTCCATGTTTCCATGCCAGTGCATTGAGTGTCTGCCCCCTGGTGGTCATTGCATGTCATAGCTACCAGTCAAATGGTCAAATGGTCGAATGGTTGCTAAGGTTTTTATATATACAGTGGTACTTCGAGATACGAGTTTAATTCGTTCCGTAACCTTGAGGCGTGGGAAACTATGAGACGCTCGAGTCGAGGTAAACTGGTGGGTCGTGTGCAGCCGGCTGATCCGTGAGATTACTCGTATCTCAACTGTTGCTCGTACAACGGCTTGTATCTCAAAAATCTTGTATGTTAGGGCACTTGTATCTCGAGGTACCACTGTATAGATATTGCTATGAACATTACATGTGGGTTTTTGTATGGACATATATTTTTAATTATCTTGGGTATTTTACATCTGAGGGTGAAATTGCTAGGTCATATGGTAACTGTATAAGTAAATTTTTTTCTTAATCCTCACCCAAAGATATTTTTATTGATTTGAGAGAAAGAGAGGAAAGGAGGGAGAGAGAGAAAAACATCGATGTGAGAGGGAAACATCTATTTGTTTCCTCTCACATGCATTCTGATTAGGGATCGAACCCACAACCTAGTTATGTGCCCTGATGGGGAATTGTAACTATCATTTTTTATTTAAAAATAAATATATTTATATTAATTTCAGAGAGGCAGGGAGAGGGAGAGAGAAAAACATCAAGGATAAGAGAGAACCATTGGTCGGTTACCTCCTGCATGCCCCTCACTGAGGATCGAGCCCACAGCCCAGACATGTGCCCTGACCTGGAATCAAACCGTAACCTTTTGGTACATAGGTCGATATTCAACCACTGAGCCACACTGGCTGGGCTCATGGTGGTTTTATTTGGATTTTTCTGGTGACTTCTACACAATAATATTTTGTAGTTTTCAGTGTGTTGGGACTTGCCCACCTTTTGTTCAATTCACTCGTAGGAAATTGCTGTTATTGATGCTCTTATAGTTTCATTTCTAAAAATAGATTTGAGATTTTTTGGGCATAGTTTTAGGTTTACAGCAAAATTTAGTGGAAAATACAGAGCGTTCCCATATATCCCTGCCTCCACACACACACAGATTCCCCCACTATCAGCATCCCATTGTTCCAATCAGTGAAACTCTGATGACACATACTCACCCAAAGCCCACGGTTTACATTACAGGGTCCACCCTTGGTATATGGTGGAAATACAGGCGTCCATCATCATGACGCCACACAGAACAGTGTCACCACCCTAGAAGTCCCCTGTGCTCCTCTTCATCCCTCCCCCCGGCCCTGGCCACCTCCGAGCGTTCACGGCCTCCCTGGTTTTGCCTTTTCCAGAATGTCACATGATTGGAACCATACAGCGGTAGCCTTGTCAGATCGGCTCCTCTCACTCAGTCGTATACGTTTGTGGTTCTTCCATGTCTCTCCGTGGCTTGGCAACGCATTCGTTTTGGGGGCTGACTGATATTTTGTTTCCTGGAGGCACCACGGTTTATTTGTCTGTCCACCTGCTAAAGGACATCGTGGTCGCTCCCATGATTTGGCCATCATAAACAAAGCTGCCATAAACATCCCTGTGCAGGTTTTTGTGCGTGGACTTAACTTTTCAGCACATTTAGGTAAATTCCAAGTAGTGTGATTGCTGGATCATAGGGTAAGATTGTGGTTAATCTCATAAGGAACCGCCTAATTATCTTCCAACGCGACTGGGCTATTTTGCATTTCTACTAGCAATGAATCTGTCGTTTCACATCCTTGCCAGCATTCGGTGTTGTCAGTGTTTTGGATTTTGACCATATCTCAGTTTCTTTTAAAATCTGTTTTCATTGACATTAGAGAGAGAGGGAAGGGGAAGGGAGAGAGAGAAGCATTGATTGGCTGCCTCATGCACGCCCCCAACCGACCCTGCAGCCCAGGCAGGTGCCCTGACCTGGAATGGAATCGGCAGCCTTTTTGGAGCACGGGGACAACACTCAGCCAACTGGTTCACACCGGCCAGGCTCCTGTTATTGTTCTCATTCGCAATTCTCTACTGACATACGACTTTGAGCATCTTTTTTATACATTTGTTTGTCATCTGTACATCTTATTTGGAGGTGTTCAGATCTTTGCTTCTTTTTTAGGTGGGTGGTTCATTTTCTTGTTATTGTCTTAAAGTGTTAAATATTTTATTTTTTAAAAAATATATTTTATTGATTTTTTTACAGAGAGGAAGGGAGAGGGATAGAAAGTCAGAAACATTGATGAGAGAGAGATATCAATCAGCAACCTCCTGCATGCCTACCACTGGGGATGCGCCCGCAAGCAAGGTACATGCCCTTGACTGGAATCAAACCTGGGACCCTTCAGTCCGCAGGCTGATGCTCTATCCACTGAGCCAAACCGGTCTCGGCCATATATTTTATTTTATTAAATTTAAAAGTATTGATTTTAGAGAGGAAAGAAGAGAGAAAGAACGAGAGAGAGAGAGAGAAATTACCAATCTGCTGTTCCATTCATGCACTCCTTGGTTGAGTCTTGTATGTGCCCTGACCAGGGATTGAACCCCAGACCCTGGTGCATCGGCGAGGGCTACAGTTCTGTGTATTGTAGATATCAGTCCTTTATCAGATCTGTCCTTTGGAGTATTTTCTCCCGGACCGTGGCTTGTCTTCTCTTCTCTTGACTGCGTTTTTTACAGAGCAGGCGTTTTAAATGTTAATGAATTCCAGCCCATCAATTCTTCCTTTCATGGGGGGTGCCTTTGGCGTTGTATCTGAAATGCCATTACGAAGGTCATCCAGATGTTCCTGCGATGCTGTCTTCCAGGCGTTCACTGGTTTCAGTTTTACAACGTTGCTTTCTGTCTGTGGCTAGTGGGAAGAGTGCAGCTGATTTTGTCTGTCGGCCCCATCTCTAGTGACTTCGCTGAATTCACATGCATCCGTTGAGAGACGTGTGTAAAAGTCTCTGACCCAGGTCTCTCTGTTCCTCCTGTCAGTTCCATCACGTTTTGCTGATATTTTGAAGCCCTGCTATGGCATGCATACATGATGTTTGAAATGTCCCTTTTATTTCTAGGGATGCTTCATATATATATATATATATATATATATATATATATATAATTGATTTTTTACAGAGAGGAAGGGAGAGGGATACAGAGCTAGAAACAGCAAGGAGAAAGAAACATAGATCAGCTGCCTCTTGCACACCTCCTACTGGGGATGTGCCCACAACCAAGATACAGGCCCTTGACCAGAATCGCCCCTGGGACCTTTCAGTCCACAGGCTGACACTCTATCCACTGAGCCAAACCGGTCAGGGCACTAGGATGCTTCGTATCTTAAAACCTCCTCAGTGACACCGGGCAGTGACAGTAGAGTGCTGTGGTTGTTGTTTGTGTGGTATCTCCTTTTGTTTTAGACCTTTCTGTCTCATGTCAGGTCCTGTCTCGTAAGTAGCATATTGTTGCTGGTTTTATCTAGTTTGACGATCTTATCTTTCCTTTGAAATATTTGGAGTAATTTTTAAAAAACAAAAGAGGTTTCAATTTATCAGCGTGAATTGACTCATTGATACCAAAGATGAATTAGCTATTTTATACTCCCCCCACTTTCTCCTGATCCACTTTCCAGCTACTATTGTTTATATGATTTTTACTTTGTTGAAGTTTATAACATTTAGATTCTGTGTTTTCATTGTCACATCTTGTTTAAGTTAAAAAAATATATTTTTTAATATAATTTTATTGACTTTTACAGAGAGGAAGGGAGAGGGAGAGAGAGTTAGAAACATCGATGAGAGAGAAACATCCATCAGCCGCCTCCTGCACACCTCCTACTGGGGATGTGCCCGCCACCCAGGTACATGCCCCTGAACGGAATCGAACCTGGGACCCCCCAGTCCACAGGCCGACGCTCTATCCACTGAGCCACACCAGTCAGGGCTTTTTAAAAAATATTTTTATTGATTTCAGAGAGGAAGGGAGAGGGAGATAGGAACATCAACAATGAGAGAGAATCATTGGCTGGCTGCCTCCTGCACGTCCCCCACTGGGAATGGAACCATGTCCTCCTAGTTCATAGGCCGAAGCTCAACTACTGAGCTACATCGGTCGGGCTGTTTAGCTTTTGTAAATCCAAAATGTGTTTCTTGGGATGGTCCCCACTCACCTCTATTTTTTTAAAAAATATATTTTTTATTGATTATTTTTTACAGAGAGGAAGGGAGAGAGAGAGAAAGTCAGAAACATTGATGAGAGAGAGACATCGATCAGCCGCCTCCTGCACGCCCCACACTGGAGATGTGCCCGCAACCAAAGTACATGCCCCCGACCAGAATCGACCTTTCAGTCCACAGGCCGACGCTCTCTCCACTGAGCCAAACCGGTCTCGGCTCACCTCTCTTCTTTCAGGAGTTTGCAGGAGCATCCTCTGCAGGCCGCCCCGCCTCCTGCCCCGCCCAGGGCCCAGCAGCCGCGCACAGGCAGCCAGGAACCCCCATTGGAGCAGGGCCAGGACGGATCATTTTACGGCGTCCTGGGCATTGCACAGCCATGACGTGGGGACCGGGCGCTGCCCCAGGCGCTTCCTCATCTCTCCGCTGGGGAGGGAGGCGCTGTCTGGCAGGGCGTCACCGCTGGGAAGACTTCCCTGGCGTAGTGTTTGTTGTTGTTAATCCTCACTCAGAGATACTTTCCCATTGGTTTTTAGAGAGAGTGGGAGGGAGGGGGAGAGACAGAGAGAGGAACATCCATGTGAGAGAGGTTGCCTCCCACATGTGCCCTAACCAGGGCCAGGATTGAGGCTGCAACTGAGGTACGTGCCCTGGACCAGAGTCAAACTCAAGACTCTCCAGTCTGAGGACCGATGCTCTAACCACTGAGCCAAACTGGCTAGAATGCCACTGATTTTTTTTTTAGAGAGAATGAAAGGGAGGAATGAGGAGGAGCGGGAGAAAGAGAGAGAGAGAAACATCGATGTGAGAGACACATTGATTCATTGCCTCCTGCATATGCCCAGGTTGGGGCGGAGGATCAAACCTGCAGTCCAGGTGTACGTGCCCTTGACTGGTCATCAAACCCAGGACCCCGTGGTGCTTCGGCCGATGCTATACCCAGGGAGCCACACAGGTCGGGGCTCACTTGTTAATTTAAATTCTCTGTTGAGCCGAGACCGGTTTGGCTCAGCGGAGAGAGCCTCGGCTTGCGGACTGAAAGGTCCCAGGTTGGATTCCGGTCGGGGCATGTACCTTGCTTGTGGGCACATCTCCAGTGTGGGGCGTGCAGGAGGCGGCTTATCGATGTCTCTCTCTTTCATCGATGTTTCTGACTTTCTATCTCTCTCCCTTCCTCTCTGTAAAAAATCAATAAAATATATTTAAATTCTCTGTTGAAGTGGGTTGAAACTCACATCAATCCTTTCCCCCCAGCTTCTCCATTCCTGAGCTCCTTGGTTCAGAGCCGTCTCTCGGTTGGCTGATTGTCATTGCCAAGTTGTTTTCCAAGAAGGGCTCACGTGTGCTTTATGTTGTTGCTTTTCACTTGTCAACACAAAGTCACTCCATAAAGCTGTACGCGTGCAGCAAAGCACAGCTGCAGACAACAGCCAGGCTCCCGCGGGCTCCCCGTGGGCCTGGAGAAAAAGACAAAAGCATTGATTGATCGGCTGCCTCCTGCGTGCCCCCGACTGGCAATCGAGCCCCCAACCTGGGCACGGGCTCTGACTGGGGATCTGACCGGGGATCCCACGGTGACCTCCTGGTTCAGAGCTTGCTGCTCAACCGCTGCGCCATGCCAGCCGGGCAGGAAAGGGTTGGAGGCATGAGGTCGCCTCCTCCCAGGCCTGGAGACCGAATGTGCCCTTTGAGCTGGGCTGACTGGTGCCTTGAGAGCGGAGACCAGCTGTCCAGCTGCAGGGTAGAGGGTGGCGGTTTGATGCCATGTCCTGAGGAGGGGAGGGAGGGTTGATATGCACCAGTAGGTAACGGGACACCTGGCAACTATTCCCCGGCACCACATTCTGGTGGAGATGGCAGTAGACAAACACAGCAGAGCCGGCAGATTTCCTCGAGGGGTTCGAAGGGCACGCGTAGGAAGTGAGACGGAAAACGGTTGGAGGACGGGGAAACCGCTCCAGGGAGGGCGTGTCTCTCACTCAGACCTGAAGGCGATGGGAGGCCAGTCTCGAGAAAAGGGAGGGAGAGCTTTCTGGACAGAGCGGGCAGGACTAGGCTACGGTTCCTGTGGGGTCTGTGTGCTGGGACTTGGGCAGAAGGCAGAGGAGACGGGGAAGCTGGAGAGCGAGAGACTCTTCTAGACTCACAGGTCTCCCCAGCCGGGAGGGCCCTCATCGATTGCAACAGCCAGCACTATACTGGGCACCTACCATGTCTGCATATCTACCATGTGCAGGACACCTTCCATGTGCAGGGCACCTTCCATGTGTAGGATACCTACCATGTGCAGGGCTCCTACCATGTGCAGCATACCTACCATGTGCAGCACACCTACTATGTGTAGGACACCTACTGTGTGCAATATACTTATCATGTGCAGGACACCTACCAGATGCAAGACACCTACCATGTGCAGCACACCTACCATGTGCAGGACACCTATCAGACAATTTATGTGTGTGACCTCATTTCATTCTCACAACAGTCCTATCAGATAGGTACTGGTTTCTTCCCCATTTTAAGAAGACCGAGGTTCTGAGACACACACACACACACACACACACACACAGATAACACACACATGGTGGGGGTGAAGAGAAAGAGAGAGAGAGAGAGAGAGAGAGAGAGAGAGAGAGAGAGAGAGAGAGAGACGTTTAAATGCAGGCAGTCTGGCTCTGGAGCCTGTGCCAGGCTGCAGCTTCATTTTAGGCCACGCCCACTGGGTGTGGGGAAAGGAGCCCAGGCAGGGGGTGTCAGCTCCCCAAAGCCCAGTAACAGCCACGAGATTTGCCCCACGTGTCCCTGTCTGCCGGAGGCTGCTCCTTCTCTCCAGAGCGCGGTGAAGTCACAGGTTCCGGGTTGGGACGGGGCAGCTCTGCCCACGGCCCGGCTTTCTCCCTCCCCTGGGACGGGAACAGGCCTGCCCGCGGGGCTGCTGTGCGTGACATGGAAGGAGTTGGGCGCCCGGCATGGGCTGCAGGTCCCTCCGTAGCCAGTGGGCCGATTATTCACCTGCCTTTGGGCAGGCCCGGCCCACTGCCTCGCTGCTCCCCGGTGGGGGCGGGCTGAGTCATGGGGACCGGGAGCAGGCAGGTGGCGGGGCTGGTGCAGGTCCCAGCAAGTGAGAGGAATGAGGGGCCCTTTGGCTCCTGCCGCCGGACCCACCCTTCCCCTTCTTGCCTCTTCCTCCGCTTCAGTTTGTTTTTATTGTTCGTCTTTCCCCGAGGATATTTTTCACTATTTTTTCTTTTTCTTTTAGAGACAGTGGAGGGGGAGGGGGAGAGACAGAGAGAGAAATATCCGTGTGAGAGAGAGACATTGATTGGCTGCCTCCCAGGTGCTTCCCGAATGGGGCCAGGGATCCAGACTGCACCCGAGGGATGTGCCCTTGACCAGAATCGAACCCAAGACCCTTCAGTCCGCAGGTCGCCGCTCTAACCCCTGAGCCAAGCCAGCGAGGGCTCCGTTTCAGTGTCTGGTATCTCTCTTGGCAGAGGTGAGGCTTCCCTCTTCTTACCGCTTTAAGCAACTTTTGTTAAGAAGATCGAAGGAGCCAAAACCTGTTTGGCTCAGTGGATAGAGCATCAGCCTGCGGACTGAAAGGTCCCAGGTTCGATTCCGGGCAAGGGCACATACCTTGGTTGTGGGCACATCCCTGGTGGAAGGCGTGCAGGAGGCGGCTGATCGATGTTTCTCTCTCATCGATGTTTCTAACTCTCTATCCTTCTCCCTTCCTCTGTAAAAAATCAATAAAAAAATATATATATATTTAAAAAAAAAAAGATCAAAGGAGCTAATTCCAGAAAACGTTGGTACGGAACATGTGCTATGTACGAGGGGTTCTCAAAACTGCTTGTGGTCATCACTGATCACCAACTCCGTGCCGAGCACTTTACACAGAGTCATTCATGTAACCACACACCATTGTGTCCACCGCTCAGTCCCACCCAGGGTCACGGTCCCGCTGCCGGCGCCGGGCTGGGATTTGAACCGTGGTCTGCCCGATTCCACAGCTGGTCTCGGCAGGCAGCGAGGGAAGCACAGGAGCCTGCAAGCCCGCGGCGCCCCGGTGACTCAGAGCAGGCAGGTCCCCAGCCGGCCCTCTCCTCCTGACTCAGCCGGTGATGCCTCAGGCCTTTCTCCGGAATCCTCTGCCGGGGTGTCCTCCCCGAGGGCGGGGGCAGCGGGAGCTCCCAGGGAGGCCCTCGCCCGTGTCTTTCATCCCCTTTGGAGGCACCGTCTTCTCTCGGGAGGGGACGGGCGTCTCCTTGGATGGTTGCAGGGTGCAGAGGGGGAAACAGAGGCACAGAGAGGCCTGGTGATGGGACCAGGTGGCTGGGGGTTGGGCAGAGAAGCCCACCTTCGACTCTGGCCCCTTTATCTGTCTTCTCCCAGCTCTCTGAACCCCCAGCCAGGGACCCCCAGCCTCAGCTCAGCTCCCAGCCCACTGGGGGCCCAAGGAGATGCAGGCACACGGGTCTCTGATCCCAAAAGTGATGTGGGTGAGTCACCATTTATACCCCAGGCTCCCCCCCACCCCAATACCGAGGCTGCTGGTGTGGCCATGGGGGGAAGGGAGGGTGGAAACAGGGCCACGCCCCCTGCTTCCTGCCCCTGCAGGCTCCCCAGCCTTGAGGACAGTCTCTGCCGGCCATTCCTCCCCGTGTCTGCCTTGGAGAGCCTGGGGCTCGCTCAGGGCCCTGCAGCCTCCAGCCTCAGTTTCTCCAAATTCTACAAATGGTGGCGTGAATATCCCCAGTTTTACTGAGCTATATGGACATCGCACTGCATTTGTTTCAGTTGTACAACATAATGATGAGCCGAGACCGATTTGGCTCAGTGGATAGAGCGTCGGCCTGCGGACTGAAAAGTCCCGGGTTCGATTCCGGTCGGGGGCATGTACCTTGCTTGCGGGCACATCTCCAGTGTGGGGTGTGCAGGAGGCGGCTGATCGATGTCTCTCTCTCATTGATGTTTCTGACTTTCTATCCCTCTCACTTCCTCTCTGTGAAAAATCAATAAAATATATTAAAAAAAAAACAAAAACAAAAACAAAAAAACATAATGATGGGTGTAGGTGTCTATGGCACAATGAGAAGCACTATGTTTAGTTAACATCTATCACCTCACACAGTTAGCAGCTGTTTTTTTTTTTTTTTTTTGTGATGAGGACTTTCAGGAGTTACTCTCGGAGTGACTTTCAAACACACAGCACATTCCGTTCCCCAAAGTTATTCATCTTGGAACTGGAAGTTTGTGCCTTTTTGACCCCTTGCACCCATTTCCCCCACCCCTGGTAACCACCTCTCTGTTCTGTTTCTGAGTTCTTTTTATTTTATTTTTTATTGATTTGTTACAGAGAGGAAGGGAGAGGGATTGAGAGTTAGAAACATCGATGAGAGAGAGACATCGATCAGCTGCCTCCTGCACACTCCCTACTAGGGTTGTGCCTGCAACCAAGGTACATGCCCTTGACCAGAATCAAACCTGGGACCCTCCAGTCCGAAGACTGATGTGCTATCTACTGAGCCAAACCGGTTTCGGCTCCTTTTTTTTTTTTAAGGAGTCCACA
Organism: Lasiurus borealis; assembly: GCA_004026805.1. Taxonomy (NCBI): domain Eukaryota; kingdom Metazoa; phylum Chordata; class Mammalia; order Chiroptera; family Vespertilionidae; genus Lasiurus; species Lasiurus borealis. The sequence continues at coordinate 21,500 of PVJN01018175.1, forward strand.
CATCAGTGCGATCATACAGTATTTGTCTTTCTCTGTGGGACTTATTTCACTTAGCACAAGGCCCTCCAGGTCCATCTATGTCGTCACAAATGGCAAAATTTCCTTCTTTCTGTGGCTGATGTAAAATGGTAATTTTATTTTATTTTTTTAAAAGATATTTTCATTGATTCCTGAGAGGAAAGGAGAGAGAGATAGAAACATCAGTGATGAGAGAGAACCATGGATCGGCTGCCTCTTGCATGCCCCACACGGGGGATGGAGCCTGCAACCCGGGCATGTGCCCTGACCGGGAATCAAACTCCTGATCTCCTAATTCATAGGTCAATGCTCAACCACTGAGCCACGCTGGCCGAGCTAACATGACAATTTTAAAGGCCCTTCCAGCCTAGACTCCTGTGACTGGTTACAACAGACTCCCCAGCTCACCCCCTCCACCCCATGAACTAGATCCCAGGGATTGGACCTCCTGCACAGAGGTGCCCTCAGGGAGAGGAGAGACACCACCTGAATTCACCCGAGTGCACTCATTTATTTTTCTTATTTTTAATGCTCAGCACTGGAGGATATTTTCCTGTTGATTTTTAGAGAGTGGAAGGGAGGGGGAGAGACAGGGAGAAACAGCGATTGGTTGCCTCCTGTATGGGCCCTGCCCAAGGCCAGAAATTGAGCCTGCAACCGAGGTATGTGCCCTTGGCTGGAATTGAACCTGGGACCCTTCAGTCCGTGGGCTGACGCTCTATCCATTGAGCCAAACCAGCCAGGGCATGGATGTCCTCATTGAGTCTCTAGCCTGAACTCAGGCTGTACGAGGAAAGCCTGGGAATCTGCCCAGGATCACAAAACACACATTGTACTGGGATTTGAACCCTGGGCGGTCCGGCTTTAGTGTTGTCGAAACCGGTTTGGCTCAGTGGATAGAGCGTCGGCCTGCGGACTGAAAGGTCCCAGGTTCGATTCCGGTCAAGGGCATGTATCCTGGTTGCAGGCACATCCCCAGTAGGGGGTGTGCAGGAGGCAGCTGATCAATGTCTCTCTCTCATTGATGTTTCTAACTCTGTATCCCTCTCCCTTTCTCTATGTAGAAAATCAATAAAATATATTAAAAAAAAAAAAGGAATTCTCCCAGTGCTGGGTCTATTGACCAGTCTCCTGCTTTACACCTACGAGGTGCCAGGTGCTGGCTCTGCCACGTCTTGATGGGCGGGACCCAGGCGCTGCTCTTTGAAGAGGTGGCCAGAAGAGGTGTGGTCCTTCTGCAGGCCGGGGTGGGGAGCCCAGGTGTACCACACCCCCACACACACATGTACAGCCCAGCGGGAGGGAAAAATCACGGCTCCAATTCCTGGAATGTGATCACACGCTGCCCAGACGGAAGAGAGAAGGTGCTGGGGCCAGGGCCGTCCTTGGAGGAGGGGGTGAAAGGGGCTCCCGCCTCTGTGGGCTGTGTGGCTGGTGTGGGGGAGACAGTGATGGCAGCATCATGACTGATAAAAGGGAAACCGGGCCTTGACCATGACTCGCACGGCCTGCAGCCCGGTGCCTCCTCTGACTTCCTCTTTCGTCCTCCTCCTTTCCTCATCCTCACTCACTATTCTTGGAACACTCCCTCCCACTCCTCGGACCAAGGACGTTTCTGTTCTGGGAGTGAAAGCGGGGAGGGGCCGATAAGGAAAGTGAGGTGTCTGCTGGAGGCACGCGCTGCGGAGGAAGTAGCTCCGAGGGGTTGGGGGCGTACGGGGGTGCCTGGCCTGGGTGGATCCCCCACCCCAAGGGAGGCGGTGACATTTAGCGTGAGAACTGAAGAGCTACAGGGAGCCCTCCCTGCCAGCAATGGAGGGACAAGCGTTTCAGGCAGAGGGAACAGGCTGAACCAAGGCCTGGAGGTGGGAAAGCTGATCAGTTCCAGGAACAGGATGAGGCCGGTGTGTGAGTGGGACAGAAGAAGGAGGAGGAGGAGAGGGCTGGGGCGGCTGGCATTGGCATTTTGTTCCAATTTGGTGGGGAGCTTTGGGAGAGTATTATTTTTTTAATATATATATTTTATTGATTTTCTTACAGAGAGGAAGGGAGAGGGATAGAAAGTCAGAAACATCGATGAGATGGAGACATCGATCAGCTGCCTCCTGCACGCCCCCCACTGGGGACGTGCCCGCAACCAAAGCACATGCCCTTGACCAGAATCGAACCTGGGACCCTTCAGTCCGCAGGCCGACGCTCTATCCACTGAGCTAAACCGGTTTCTGCTTTGGGAGAGTTTTAAGCAAGAGAGAAAACTGTTCTTTTTTTTCCTTTTTAATATATTTTTATTGATTTCCAAGAGGAAGGGAGAGGGAGAGAGAGAAACATCAGAGATGAGAGATTCATCCATTGGCTGCCTCCTGCATGCCCCACACTGGGGGCGGAGCCTGCAACCTGGGCCTGTGCCCTGACCTGGAATGGAACTTTGGTATCCTGGTTCATAGATCGACACTCAACCACTGAGCCACACCCACTGGGCAAAATGGTTCTGTTTTTAGAGCGATCCCTCTGGCTGCAGAGTGGACTGGACCAGAGCCAGGTGGATGGGTGGATGGGTGGGTGGTAAGTGGCTCGGACCAGCTGGGTGAGAGGTGGTGGCACGTGGACTGGTTTAAGACCTGGGGACATGCTTTGCTATGAAGTCCCTGTACCCATTCCACAGATGAAGGAACTGCAGCTCAGAGGCAGTCCCCGCATCAGGGGACTATCATGCCCATTTTACAGATGTGGGAATTGAGGGGGCAGGCATTTGTCCAAAGTGATGTAACAAAGGTCAAATGAAGGTCCGTAGGGCACTTTCTCTGCTTCTAGACCCGTGGTTCTCAACCTTCCTAATGCCACGTCCCTTTAATGCAGTTCCTCATGTTGTGGTGACCCCCAACTGTAAATGGGACGTGGCATTAGGAAGGTTGAGAACCACTGGTCTAGACCATTTCTCTCTCCAGGGGTGGTTGGGATTGGGTCGGCGCTTGGCTTTGCAGAAGGAAACTGAGGCTCCCAAGAGCAGCAGCCCTGGCAGCGAGTCTGGGATAGGACCCAGGGCCTCTGATTGGAGGTCTTAGACCTCTTGTCTCCCGGCCATAGTGCCTGCTTCCTGGTGTGGCTGGAGCACAATCCACAAGGGGACTATCATGGAGGTGATGCCTAATTGCGCATTTCCACCCTCGGTGCTGCAAAATGCCCAGGGACCGGATGCAGACGAGGAGGCTCTGCCTTGTGGGGGAAGCGGGTACAACCCCAGCTGCCTCCCTCCCGTGTGGCTCGATGCCCTCGGTGGGGGAGTGTGTGTGTGTGTGTGTGTGTGTGTGTGTGTGTGTGTAACTGTGCATGTGAACATGGCAGTGTGGTGCCCGCAGGAAGTAGTGTTGGGCACCCAGAGGCCCCCAGCTACCCCCCTGCTGGCTCTCCAAGTCCCCTCACTGCTCCGTCCCCTCAGCTGCAGGCCCCTTGGTTTCTGCGTCTCCTCTGGGGCCTTGCTTAGGTTTCTCAATGAGAAAATAATTAACCACAGTCTCATTCTCCAAGCTTCCACCCTGTTCCCCTGGCCAAGTTAAAAACATTCACAATAAGGAGGGCCGGGAGGGAGGAGTACCAGAGGCTGAGGCCGCGGGGCCACCGGGAGGAAGGGGTGCGTTGGGAGGGAGGCCCGGTGTGTGTCTGAGCACAGAGTCTGGGGGAGAAGAAAGAGGGGCCGGGCCAGGGGCCGGGCCAGGCGCCGGCCGCCTCCCCCTGCGGCCTCACTGTGTGAATCTGGCCATTTCCTCACCCCGTGGGGCCTCGGCTTCCTCCTCTGAGGATTGAGGAATGTGCATCGGACTTGAGTACTTGCAAAGCGTTTCCCCTGGTTGTAAACAGGTGATCCCCCAAACAAAAACAAACAAAAATGCCCACAAACAAACGGCTGTAGGTAAATCCACTGGGGAACCGGCACCAGGATATATCAAGTCAACCCAAAATCTGTGCTGCAGAGTTTTCTATTGGCTGAAAACTTTTTTTTTTAATGCTTTTTAAAAAAATACATATTTTATTGATCTTTCACAGAGAGGAAGGGAGAGGGATAGAAAGCTAGAAACATCGATGAGAGAGAGACATCGATCAGCTGCCTGCTGCACAGCCTCCCACTGGGGATGTGCCTGCAACCAAGGTATATGCCCTATCAGGAATCGAACCTGGGACCTTTCAGTCCGCAGGCTGACGCTCTACCCACTGAACCAAACCGGTTTCGGCAACTTTGTTTTTATGGATAATTAATACGCTTGCGCGTGCCATTTAAATGTGATGGTATGGAAGGAGTTTGGGGAGCTCGCAGCGATTTCCTGTACCAGCTCTGCCCCCTCTGCCCCTCGCTCTCAGCGCTCAGACAGATGGCACCCGCTGTACCAGCAGGTAAGGGAGAGACTTTCTCATGGTAAGTGAGCACGAGTTTCCCAAGAAGGGAGAGGGGTCTGGATGCAGTATTTAAATAAAACATACATTTAAAAAAATTTAATTTCAGAGAGGAAGGGAGAGGGAACGAGAGGTAGAAATATCAGTGATGAGAGAGAATGGTGGATCGGCTGCCTCCTGCATGCCCCCCACTGGGGATTGATCCCCCAACCCAGGCATGTGCCCTTGACTGGAATCAAACCCAGGACCCTCCAGTCTACAGGCTGAATATCCACTGAGCCCAACCAGCTAGGGTGGATACAGCATTTTCAAAACTTACTTGAGCCCTAGCCGGTTTGGCTGGGTGGATTGAGCGTTGGCCTGCGGACTGAAAGGTCCCAGGAAGGAAGGGTCCTGGGTTCATTTCTGGTCAAGGGCAATTGCCGGGTTTGGGAGCTCGATCCCCAGTGAGGGGCGTGCAGGAGGCGATCGGATCCATGATTCTCTCTCATCATTGATGTTTTTCTCTATCTCCCTCTTCCTTCTCTGAAAGTCAATAAAAATATATTAAAAAAAAACAAAAACAAACCACAACAACTTACTTTGACCACACCGCCACTCCCAAGCATTTCTGGGTCCAGCATCTGGAGGAACATTCTTTGGGAAATGTGGGGTCCCTGCTCCTTATGTTCTCTAATGAGAATTTAAAAAACCCTCCCCTGAGGATATTTTTCCGTTGATTTTTTTTTTTTTGGAGAGAGTGGAAAGGAGGGTAAGAGGCAGAGAGAAACATCGATGTGAGAGAGACACATCAATTGGTTGCCTCCTGCATGCACCTAACCAGGGCGGGGATTGAGCCTGCGACCGAGGCAGGTGCCTTTGACGGGAATTGAATCCGTGACCCTTCAGTCCACAGGCCGACGTTCTACCCACGGAGCCGAACCAGCGAGGGCTCTGAGAGTTGTGGAGGCTGGGAGACGCAGAGTTCCGAGTTCTGAGAGTTCGGACTCCCTTCCCTGAGCAGGTGACAGTGACCTCTGTCCTTTGCTGCACGCCCAGGGGCTGCCCTGAGGCTTGAGGGAACGTACCAGAGCTGGCGGCCATTTGGGGACACTGAGACCCAAGAGGGCCAGCCCTTGGCCAGGTCAGAAGGCCAGCCAGGATGGGGACCCACACACAGGGCCCCACCGCTGAGCAGGGCCGAGAGGTGCCCTGTGGGGAGAGACCCGGGAGCTCTCTGAGCCTGGGCCCCTGGCGCGCACTCAGGTCACTTCCCGGAAAGGAAGACGCACACAGGATGCACATGGCGGGGGAGGTGGAGGACCGCTGTGCTGGGGAGTCTGGGTGGTCACCGTGTGCCGTGGGACTGTGCCGGGGTGACCTGTGCGCCTCCATGCGAGGGCCTGCCAGGTGGGAGCAGGAGGCTCTAGAGCAATGGTTTTCAACCTTCCTAAGGCCGAGACCCTTTAAGACAGCTCCTCACGTTGTGGTGACCCCCAACCATAAAATTACTTCCGTTGCTACTTCATCACTGTCATGTTGCTACTGTTATGAACTGTAATGTAAATATCTGATAGGCAGGATGTATTTTCGTTGTTACAAATGAACATAATTAAAGCATAGGGATTAACCACAAAAACAATATGTAATTATATATTGTGAAATATTTCTTTCTAATTACAAATAAATGAAATTTTTGTCTTGAATCGTGGTGTAGCATGGGTAACAGTCTTCCTATGACAACAGTAAACTACATTGCTGCATTTTGCTACACCGAGGAGCGGTGTGTTGGTTCCTAACACTATGGGAAATAGGTGTTTTCCAATAGCTTTAGGTGACCCCTGTGAAAGGGTCATTCGACCCCCACAGGGGTCGAGACCCACAGGTTGAGAACCGCTGCTCTAGAGGGAGTGCAGAGGGGGGTCGTGTGTGAGAGTGTGTATGTGTGTGTGAGTGAGCATATGAGTGTGTGTTGTGAGTGTGAGTATGTGTGTGTATGTGTGTGTGTATGTGTTGAGTGTGTGTTATGTGTATGTGTGTGTGTGAGTGTGTGTGGGAGAGAGAATGTGTGAGTGTGTATGTGTATGTGTGTATGTGTGTGTGTATATGTGTGTGAGTGAGTGTGTAAGTGTGAGTGTGTGTATGTAAGTGTGTTGTGAGTGTGTGTGTATGTGTGTGTGTATATGTGTGTGAGTGAGTGTGTGTGAGTGTGTGTATGTGTGTTGTGTGTGTGGGAGAATGTGTGAGTGTGTATGTGTATGTGTGTATGAGTGTGTGTATATGTGTGTGAGTGAGTGTGTAAGTGTGAGTGTGAGTATGTGAGTGTGTATATGTGTGTGAGTGAGTGTAAGTGTGTGTGAGTGTGAGTGTGTGTTGTGAGTGAGTAAGTGTGTGTGAGTGTGTATATGTGTGTGTTGTGAGTGAGTGTGAGTGTGAGTGTGTGTAGTGGGGTGGGGAGGGGTGGCGCGCAGCGGCGTGGGGAGCCGGCGCCCCGGTCGGGGGACGGGCGGGAAGGTGTGCGCGGCCGGTGGCGCGGGGAGGGTGTGCGCGGCGCCCCGCCCCGGAGCAGGTGTGGGCGGGCCGGGACCCCGCGGAGCGGCGGCCGGAGCCGGGGAAACAGGAAGCGGGGGAGGCGCGGCCGGACGGCGGGGCAGGGCGTGCGGGCGGCCGGACTCGCCCGCGCCGGGCGCGATGAGGGGAGGCCCGGGCAGCCCCGGCCGCGGCGGCGACGGGGACGGAGCGGGGGGCGCGGGGGGCGCGGGGGGCGCCGAGGACGCCGCTCCTTTGCGCCGGCGGAGCCGCCGCCCCAGCGCAGAGCCCGGCGCCCGCGGCGGAGGAGGCGGCGGCGGCGGCGGAGGCGGCGTGCGGGGTGAGCCGGCGGCGGGGACGGGGGCGCGCACAGCCGGGGACGGGGCGCCGGGGACGGGGCGCCGGGGACGGGGGGCCGGCGGGTGACGCCCGGAGCTGAGGTCGCCGGCTCCCCCCCCCCCCCGCCCCGGGCGCCCGCTGACCCCCGGCCCCGCCGCCCGCAGACCCCGAGGACGCGACCATGCCGGGCGGGGCCGAGGCGGGCGAGGCGGAGGAGGAGGCCGGGGCCGGCTCGGGGTCCGAGGCGGAGGAGGACGCGCTGTGGGAACGCATCGAGGGCGTCCGGCACCGGCTGACCCGCGCCCTCAACCCGGCCAAGCTCACGCCGTACCTGCGCCAGTGCCGGGTCATCGACGAGCAGGACGAGGAGGAGGTGCTGAGCACCTACCGCTTCCCGTGCCGCGTCAACCGCACCGGTGAGCGCGCCGGGCCGGGGTCCGGGCCCCGCGGGCCGGGTGGGCGCGGCGCCCGGAGCGCGGAGCGCGGAGCGCGGAGAGGCCCCCAGCCCTGCCCTCGGGCCTCGGTCTCCACCGCGGAGCGCCTGCCCGGCGCGCCCACCGCCCTGCCACCCCCAAACCGCCCTCCCTGTCCTGGCCACGCCGGTCCGCGCCCACAGCGCGTCTGGGTCTGGTCTGCCTTGGGGTTTCCTCCCACGTCCGGGGCCCCCATTAAGGGTGTTTGGGGGGGGGGGGTGTTGTTGGATTTGGTCGCCAGGGCGGCCTGGCACCTCCGGGTCACCGCCGGGGCCTCGGATCTTCCTGACCCTGCGGGCTCCTCGGCTCGGCTCGCTGTGCCCCCCGCGGAGAGCCGCACGCTCCTTGGGGAGAGCCACACGCTCCTTGGGGGACTCATTGTCCTCCCCGGGCTCAGGAGCCAGCTCAGCCCAGCCAGGTGCCCGCCCCGCGCGCCTGCGGGCCTTGGCACCGGGGCTGGCAAAGGGGTGAGGGGCCACTGGGCTTGCAGGGACCGGCCAGGGGGGGAACTGCTATTTCACTTTGCTTTTGGCGACAGAGGGGGCTTCGGGGGGCGTGTCCGCGAAAAGGCGGCAGTGTTTGCTGGGCCTGCGTGTGCGTGTGCATGTGCGTGTGCGTGTGCATGTGTGTGTGCGTGTGTGTGTGCGTGTGTAGCTGGCGGGAGAGCAGGCACTGCTGAAGCTCAGGTGCTATGGGCGGGGGCGGGGGACTCCTGGCTCTCCCGGCTGTGGCAGACGGGCTCTCCCCACGATGCGTTGGGACAGGCCCCTGTGTGTATCCATCCCTTAAAAATGTGGGGAATGTGGGCCCTGGAACACTGGGGGGGGGGGACTGGCTAGGGCTCAGGGGGAAGCCCTCACCTCGAACCCCGGCTCCCTCCTGCCGCCCCCAGGGCGCCTCATGGACATCCTGCGCTGCCGGGGGAAGCGGGGCTACGAGGCCTTCCTGGAAGCCCTGGAGTTCTACTACCCCGAGCACTTCACGCTGCTCACCGGCCAGGAGCCCGCCCAGCGCTGCTCCATGATCCTGGGTGAGTGGCCCGCGGGGGGCGCAGCTCCCACACCCTGGCCGAGGTCCCGTGCCTCTGTCTCTGTCGGGAGGCGCTCCCAGGAACCCCGCTGAACAGACAGGGAGACTGAGGCACAGAGAGGTTTGCCCAAGGCCCCGGAGCAGGCTGAGTGTGGGGCTGGGATTCTCATCCCGCTAGACATAGACGTACTAACTGATTGCAGGCATTTATGTGTCAGACATTGGTTTCTTATGTAAAAAGTTCCAACCGTCAGGGTGACTTTAGAATAAAAAGGAAAGACCTTTACTCCTTCCTTCAGCTCTGCGCTGCCGGTAACACTTCGTCGAGTCTCCCTTTTCTTTGCAAGTACACACACACACACACACACACACACACGCACACATGTGCTGCTCTGTATTTTGCTGTTTCTCAGAACAACTGATTTGCCCCCACATCTGTTACACGTGTTTTAAATGACTGTATAGGGTTCCCTAGAGATGCTTGCCGCAAGTCTCTTAACTGGTTCCCTGTTGATGGACATCCAGACTGCTTCCATTTTTCACAACTTTACAAACAAAGCTGGGAACATCCTTCTGGGTGCATCTTCGTGCAAGTGTGTATCTCAGGTTTCTCAGTGAGTGTGTTTGTTCTTAATGTGAAATCCACATACATCCCAGCAGCCGTGTGTGGGTGTCCATTCTGCTCATGCATCCTGGGGATGTAAAAACATTTTTGCCAGTTGGATCTGTCAGAAATAATGTTATTGTTTTTAAGTTTGTACTTCGTTGAGAGATAGAATTCAGAGCTTACAAATTAGGAAACATTGGGCAAATGACATGACCGTTCTGTGCCTCAGTTTCTCTGTCGTTAGGGGAGGTACAATATTAGTACCTACCTTAAGTGTTGTCATGAAGATTAAATGAGTTAACATATGTATCTAGCCCAAAGAATGAGGTTAAATGTTAGTGTCTTTTATTATTATTATAGCCGGTGAGGTAGGGCCTATTTATTAGCCACTTTTGTTTTGGGACTTTACCTACTGATAGTTTTTACCTTTATTTTTACTTGTTTGTTTGCCTTTTTAATGATTTGTAAAAACTCTTTATATGTGATGGCTCTGAATTCTTATATTTTTCTTTTGCTCTGTTGTTCGTTTTTTTTTTTAACTTTGTTACATCTTTCATCATTCTGAAAGTTTAACGTTTGTATATGGATTTGTCTGTCTTTTCTCTTATAGCTTCTGATTTTGTGCCTTACTTAGGAAGGCCTTCCTTCCCCCTAAATTATAAAAACATAGGGTGTCCCCCCCAAAAATGTCCATACAGCTTTGAATCATTATCAAGGCAGTGTTATTGAAACACATTTCATGTTCAAAATTGAGCTAGCAGCCGTTGAAACGGGCATCCATTTTTTGAGGGACCCTGCCTCTTCCAGAGTTTTCTTCTAGTGTCTTTGTGGTGAGGGTTTTTCTGTGCCGTGGGCCGTCTCTGTGGCTTTTATTCTCCTGACTTGGCTTTTCTCCCCACCGTGTCCTGCAGACGAGGAGGGCCCCGAGGGCCTGACCCAGTTCCTGATGACCGAGGTGCGGCGCCTGCGGGAGGCGCGGAAGAGCCAGCTGCAGAGGGAGCAGCAGCTGCAGGCCCGGGGCCGGGTGCTGGAGGAGGAGCGGGCCGGCCTGGAGCAGCGGCTGCGGGAGCAGCAGCAGGCCCAGGAGCGCTGCCAGCGGCTGCGGGAGGACTGGGAGGTGGGCAGCCTGGAGCTGCTGCGGCTCAAGGACGAGAACTACATGATCGCCATGCGCCTGGCTCAGCTCAGCGAGGAGAAGAACTCTGCCGTCCTGCGCAGCCGCGACTTGCAGCTGGCGGTAGGCCCTGGGAGGTGGGCAGGGCACCGTGGGGCAGGGGCGGTCTCTATAAAAAAAAAAAGGATGGTCGTATGGTAGCTGGCTCGTGTCCCAGCAGGGCCTCCATCTGCCAGCTATTGGACGAGGGGCAAGTCCTTTCACTGCCCCGTGCCTCAGTTTCCTCACCTGTAATCTGGAGGTGTTGATGGGACTTATTTCAGTGAGTTATGGCTATGGTTCTCACCTGGAGACAATTTTGCCTCCCAAAAACTGTAGCCATGTCAGGGAACATTTTTCGTCATTACAGCTAGTTGTGTTCTATTGGCCTCTAGAAAGTAGAGGCCAGTGTTGCTGATAAACATCCTACAGAGCACAGGACAGCCCCCCAAACCAAGAATTTTTTTAAGATATATTTTATTGATTTTTTTACAGAGAGGAAGGGAGAGAGATAGAAAGTCAGAAACATCGATGAGAGAGAGACATCGATCAGCCGCCTCCTGCATGCCCCACTGTGGAGATGTGCCCGCAAGCAAGGCACATGCCCCCAACCGGAATCGAACCCGGGATCTTTCAGTCCGCAAGCCGACGCTCTATCCACTGAGCCAAACCGGTCTCGGGTAAACACCAAGAATTATTTAACCCAAAATGTCAGCAATGCTGAGGTGGAGAAACCTTGGGTTACCAGGGTGTATCCGTTTAAGATATGTACAGTGCCTGCACAGAGTTAGTACTCAAATGCTGTATTGTCATTAGCCATTGTTGTTTCTATTATTATTATTATTATTATTATTATTATTACTTGCTTCTGTATGCCATGCTGGTCACATGCCTCATGTCATACGTTCCCGTGAAGGTGCCACGCACTAGGTTCTCGTTTTGAAACCCAGACACTGGGCTTAGATTGTGAGAGACTTGCTCATCACAGAACTGGGAATGGAACCTGGATTTGCACCAGGTCTGCCTGGCACCAGTGCTGGCCTGGCCCCGTGATGCTGCTCTGCCCGATCTTGTCCAGGTGACATGGCACCCGGCCTCTCCAGCAAGGAACGAGGCCCCGCCTCCTACAGGTGGAGACACGGAGCCTCGTTTCTTGGTTTCCTATTGGCTCCCGGCGTGGGGATGAAGTGGAATTTGACTGCCCCAGGGGGTTGTTTCAAGGATTTTATTTTTAATCTTCACCTGAGGATATTTTTCCATGGATTTTTATTTTCTTTTCCCAGAGAGAGTGGAAGGGAGGGAGAGAGAGGAGAGAGAGAAGTAAAGAGAGAAAGAAAAACAGAGAAACATCGATGTGAAGGAATCACATCAATTGGTTGCCTCTCACATCCTCCCCAATTGGGGCTGGGGATCCAACCTGCAACCCTGGCATGTGCCCCTGGACTGGGAATCAAACCTGAGACCCTTCCGTGTGTGAGCGGATGCTCTAACCATCAAGCAACATGGGCCAGGGCTGTTTAGAGCATTTAACAGTGCCAGTGGCGCACAGTAGGCTCTCTCCAGCAAGACTGTGAGGCTGACCCTGAGGTTGGAAGACCCATGAGCTTCAGCGGAGGCTGCGGCAGGTGGTGACAGGTGGTGACAGGTGTCTGTGAGAGGCGGTCGTGTGGGTGCCCTGCTGTGCGGGAGCCAGTGGCTGTGCACACCGGCATGTTGAGGTTTGGGGAAACGCGTCCTGATCGGGGGTGTTGAGGCCACAGGTTGAAGGGCCTAGACGGCCAGGCCCGATCTGGGGGTGTAGGAGGCAGATGCTTGGAGTGGGGTGACCAGGAGGCTGTTCTTTGCTGCTTGGTGTTTGGCATGAGATAGGACTGTCTTGAGGCCCAAAGACTGGCTGCAGACTGAGCGCAGGGTGGCCTGGGCAAGGCGTTCCCCTCTGTGCCTCAGTTTCCTCACCGAGCTGGAGGCGGGAGGTCACAGAGAAGGATGACACGATGAAACAGCGCCTCCTCTGCCAGGCGGGGTCCTCACTGCTTGCCGTGTGCCGACTCCTTGAACTTTCCATCAGCTCTGTTGGGACAAGGGTGGCGGCACTCTTATTGTCCCCGTGTACGGATGAGGAAACCGGGACACAGAGAGATTGATTAGAGCACGTTCCCAGGGTCCCGAGATTGGGAGTTTCTGACCTTGCTCTTGGCACTGCTAGGGTAGGGTAGGGCGGGGTGGGTGGCAGGTGGGGGGAGCTGCGTTCCCAATCTTCACCCACGCCTGCTGTTTCTGAAATGGACATGAGACCTGCTCTGAGTGTTCTTGGAGGAAGGGTTCTCCTGCTCAGAGAGGACAGACAGGGTGAGGGCCACCGGCCCAGAGAGTAGGGATGGCTGGGAGCATCATTCGTGCACCCAAAGGCTGCTGGTTTGATTCATGGCCGGGGCACATACCTAGGTTGAGGGTCTGATGTTTTTCTCTCACATTGATGTTCCTCTCTCGCTCTTGCTCTCACTCTCTCTCTCCCTCAAAATCAGATGAGGATTAAAAAAAATAAAAGAGGCATTAGAGGTGCCTCTGGACCTGCATATTAGCTATAAGTGCGCATAGTGTGACCACCTAGGGGTAAGAGAACCTGGCCCTAGGCAGAGGATGGCTGCTTTTTCCCAGTTTAGGGGGGAAAGGGTAAAGGGTGAAATTCAACTAATGGGTAAGTGTTTCTTTAAATGTCGCTACTACTGTAAAATCACGTAAATTTTGGGGGCTTTTTTTAAACCACCAAAATGAACCAAGGCATTGCAGCGGGAAATGGGTAGAACAGCTGACTTGGGTCTCCTCTCCCCACGGACAGGTGTGTGGTGGCTGCGACTTAATACCCTGCTTTATAAGGTGCAAATTTAACGAGCTGCCACTTCCAAGCAACATAAACGTAAGAGAACCGACCCTGTAATTTTGTGCTAAGTGAGTCCGCGCCCCGGGATTAAATGCATCCGCATTTCCTGGCGTTCAGCGGAGACTCCCGGGTGCCCTGCCCGCTGAGCTCTCCGAGGGAGTTGGCTGGCCAAGGGTCAGGCGGGAGGCTGTGGCGAGGGCTGCGGTTTGCTGGAGAGGGAGTGGCCACGCTCGCCCTCGTAACGAGCCGTCTTTCTCCGAGGGTTTACAAAGCGTGTTTTGTGAGGGAAAGGAATGCGAGAATCATGAATTTCTCTCTGAGCCTTTTGCGGAGGAGGAGAAACTCTGAACCAGCCTGCAGACCTGTGTGTGTGTGTGTGTGTGTGTGTGTGTGTGTGTGGCCATGCTCGGCTCTGGGAAGTGTGGGGCTGCCAGTCGTTTTCCAAGAGAGCAGTGCCCAGGGCATTCCTAGGGCACCAGACGTTGGCACCAGAGGTCATTGTGCCTCTTTTCAACCGTGACTTCCTTCTGTGGTTTGCCACCTGCTGCTTCTCTTGCCGCTGACATAGCAACCTCAGACCTCATGTGAATTTGGAAAATACCCGAGTGCGGTTATTATCCGGCAAACCGATTGAGCATATGCCCTCAGCCAGCTGACCGCCTCACAGCCCCCCAGCCGCCCCCCTGGCCAGCTCCAGCGGGCACACACCACGTGGTGGCAGGTTGGGACTTTTTTTAAAGCGGTGCAGACAGCCACGCTCACACTCTGCAGCCAGCCTCGGACAGTTTAAAGGTCTCAGCCCACCTTCTGTCTTGAGTCTTGCAATGACTTTGGGGGGCAGGTCATGCGTGGAACAGGGGGAATGAACAGGCCCATTTTACCTCTGAAGAAACTGAGGCCCAGAGGAGGTAAGTGACCTGCTCAGGATGACAGAAGGCCAAGGTGGCACAAATGAAACCGGGACCCCAGGCGTGGCGTTCTTGTTGAGGATGAACTAACAGCACGATCTGCGAGAGGGGGGCCTGGGAACCCTCAAAACCATCCTCCTCCTCCTCCTCTCCCCTGGGAGATGAGGAAACCGAGGCACAAAGAAAGCCTGTGACTTGCCCAAGGCCACACTGAGTTAGAGGCGGAGCTGGGCCCAGACCCTGGTCCCTGTCCTCGGTGTAGCCCTCCTCCTCCTTCTCCATCAGCTGGTACCGGGCTCCAGGGCCTGTTCTCCGGGTCAGAACCATAGGACTGATGAACTGACGAGTCGCTTGTGATGCAGCCCAAAGTCCTTGAAGCAGAGGCCCCTGGGAGGGCAGCTTGGCCCTGCCACCCCCTTCCCTTCTCATCGTGTTTGCCCGGCCGGTATCTCCTTCATAGACAAGCCCAGGAGGACTCCTGCTCAGGCCCCTCTGGGGGTCTGGGAGGCACCCAGGAGCCAGGAGCAGGCCTTCTCCCATGGGCCACCCCGGCATCCCCTCCTGGGCTGCACCCCTCCCTGGGCTGACCACGTGTTGTTACCAGGTGGACCAGCTGCAGCTGAAGGTGAGCCGGCTGGAGGAAGAGTGTGCGCTGCTTCGCAGGACCCGGGGGCCGCCCCCGGGGGCAGAGGAGAAGGAGAAGGAGAAGGAGAAGGAGCCGGACAGCGTGGACCTGGTCTCTGAGCTGCGTGCTGAGAACCAGCGGCTGACGGCGTCCCTGAAGGAGCTGCAGGAGGGTCGGCAGCAGGTTCGCAGGTGGCCCCCGGGAGGGGGTGTCAGAGATGGGGCGAGATCGGATGGACCCTGGCTGGCCTCCTGCCTTGGCTGAGCGTTCTGCTCTCTCTGGCCTTTGGGCTGTGGCCTGTGCGTGGCCCCATGAGGTCTCTGGATGCTTTGCCACGGGGGCCCCTGATTTTGTGTGTGAGCGTTTGTAGGCGGGAAGGGCCCCAGCTTTTATTATTTGTAGAAGAGTCTGGAAAGTTGAGACCCCTGAGGGCTGGGTGGCCCAGGGCTTGCTGGGGGTCCTGTGGCGGGTCAGTGGCAGTGGTGGCTGGCCACCTGGCCACTAGTTCACACAGGAAGTGGGGGGTGGGAGCCAGGATTCTGGTGTCCTTCATAGGGTTGGGCGTGCCTGGCTGGGGTGTGGGTTTGGGGGTGGATCGTGGGCCCACGATCTACCTGCTGGGGATAGGCTCCGCCCCTAGAAGACCCCTTGTGAGAGGGGCAGGCAGAGGCCTTCGAAATAGCCACCTCTCTGCTGCCCTGGCAGCTGTGGCGGCCCGAGCAGGAGAAAGCGCGCCTCGTTCTTGCTTTGGAACATGATCCTGGCGGGACTTGTTCAAGCGTGCCCCACGCCCTTAGCTCATCTGCACCCCAGATGTTCCCTGGAGGGCGGGCAGGGCTGGTGGACACGCCCACTCTATATTTGGGAGACCAAGGTCCAGCGAGGTCAGGGCCTTTGGCCTAGCTGGCAGAGCTAGTGGGGTGGGGCTGAGGGCTGAGGGCTGCGGGTCCCCCTTCCCCTGACCCTCAAGGTGGGCCCTAGTCCAGAGGCTGAGGCAGCCCCGAACTCTAACCTCCAGGAGGCCAGCCGGCCGGGGGCCCCGGGCTCAGAGCGCATCCTCCTGGACATCCTGGAGCATGACTGGCGGGAGGCGCAGGACAGCCGGCAGGAGCTGTGCCAGAAGCTGCACACTGTGCAGGGGGAGCTGCAGTGGGCCGAGGAGCTTCGGGACAAGGTACCGGCCCCCGTGCACATCCCCACCCTGCCCTGCCCCCCGCCTTCCTTCTTAGGCAGCTGCGGAGGCTCCCGAAGAGGAGAGGGTGGTGGGTATGTGTGTGCCAGGCCCTGTGCTAGGAACTGCGCATTCATTCATTCTCAAGCATTTATTGAGGTGCATTAGGGAACAAAACAAATGTCTCTGTCCCTGCGGAGGGTAAACTCTAGCAGGGGAGACACACCGTCTGCCACACACACAACCGAAGTCAACCACCTCACGCAGGGAAGAGAGACAAGGGTCGTGGGAGAAGCAGGGCAGGGCCGGGGAGCAGACTGCAGTTCCGAGGGGAGGCCCACGTTGGTCGGGAGGGAGGCACCATGACGGGTACTGTAGTCCCATTTTACAGATTAGGCCACTGAGGCCCAGGGAGGCGTGCAGTCAGGCCCGGCTGGGGAGACTGGATGGGCGCTTGTTTGGGGGGCTCGGGCCTCTCTCTCTCCGGACCAGTTGGGCACCTGCTGGCTGGCTTTCCTTGTGGTCACCAACCCTGTGGTCTGAGCCTGGCTTGTTCCACCCTGTGCCGCCCCAGTACCTGCAGGAGATGGAGGACCTGCGGCTGAAGCACCGCACGCTGCAGAAGGACTGCGACCTGTACAAGCACCGCATGGCCACCGTCCTGGCCCAGCTGGAGGAGATCGAGAAGGAGCGGGACCAGGTGAGCCTGCTCCAGCTGCCGGGCATGAGGCCCTCCCTGGTCCGGTAGACGGGCAGACGAGGAGAGGCGGACGGAGCTAGGATTGTGGGAAAGAGACTTCCACGGGGCACTGGTTGGCGAGGAGGGGCATGTAGGCCAGGAGGACACAGACATGTGTGCTGAGCGCTCTAGGTATGCCAGCCTTGCCCCTGAGCATGCCTGCCCACCTGAGCTGCAGGGACAGCGAGGGAGTTGGTCCTGGCACGCTTTACTTCGAATATCTGTTCTCTCCACATCAAAAACAAGACCTCCGCAGGGGAGGTGCCTGCAAATATGTGCTGATGAAGAAATTCTCAAAAGGTCTGGCTCCCAAGCCCTGGGCACCACGGCCCCCTCCGTCTGCGGCCACAGGGTGGGCTGAGGACGCAGGCCAGCTCCGCGGGCCCCCAGGCCTGTGTGGGGCTCCCCCGCACTGGGGCGGGCAGGAGGCTCTGTCCTCGGACCAAGTTCGAATCCCACGAGAGGAGTTGACGTCAGCACATTAGAACGGGCCTCAGAATCCCCGGGCGGGCTTGGTGAAGAGGGGGAGTCAGGCTCCATCCCGGACGCTCTGGATCTGTGGTTTGGGTGGGCTCAGGGATCTGATCTGCCCTCGCCCGGCTGCTCCTGGCCGCTGGGCCTCTGTCGCCGGCTCCCTCTGGGGCAGTGGGGCAGTGACAGGTCCAGGCACGGGCCCAGCACTCGGGGACCCTGGCTTCATCATGGGGAAAAGTGCTTTGGATGCAATGGGATGGGTTTTTGAATCCAGGCTCCTCCCCTAGGCGGGGAGGCTGTGTGTGAAGCTGGCCGCACACAGTAGGTCTCACAGTTTTTTTTTTTTTTAATATATTTTATTGATTTTTTACAGAGAGGAAGGGAGAGGGATAGAAAGTCAGAAACATCGATGAGAGAGAGACATCGATCAGCTGCCTCCTGCACACCCCACACTGGAGATGTGCCCGCAACCAAGGTACATGCCCCTGACCGGAATCAAACCTGGGACCTTTCAGTCCGCAGGCCGACGCTCTATCCACTGAGCCAAACCGGTCTCGGCGGTCTCACAGTTTTAAGTTGTTCTGGGGGAGTGGTAA
>PVJN01018176.1:0-39418 GCA_004026805.1 Lasiurus borealis
TTGATTTTTTACAGAGAGGAAGGGAGAGAGAAAGTCAGAAACATCGATGAGAGAGAGACATTGATCAGCTGCCTCCCACATGCCTCACAATGGAGATGTGCCCGCAAGCAAGGTACATGCCCCCAACCGGAATCGAACCTGGGTCCTTTCAGTCCGAAAGCAGACGCTCTATCCACGGAGCCAAACCGGTCTTGGCAGGCTGGAACTTCTTAAAGGCTGTGGGGTTTTCCCAGAGCTCTGCATCATGTGTGTTCAACGGGCCATAGATGCTGGGATCTCCTAGCAGGACGGAGAGCAGGATGGTCCTGACATCATACAGGACAGACCACTTGTCTTTTAGGATGTCCAGGCAGTTGGAGGTGGTAGTAGGGAGTGAGAGCTTTGCGCATGGGGGAACTCTAGGGAGAACGTATACCTCAAGTCTTCATGTACTGTGCCAGCTGCTTCATGGATGGTCCCCACCCTTTTGAAAAGGTTGTCTGATTCAGGAAAGGCAGAAATTCTTTTGTCGCCTGATGTCATCAGCTCCTGCTGTAACCACTTGCCCACCCGCTGGGAGGCGGCCCTCGCTGGGCTTGGCTCCTTTGGCGACACTAGGTCTCAGTTCTGGTTCTGGATGGCCATCCAGGCAGCATTGGCGGAGACGCGAACTTGGAGAACATGACTGTAATTCAAAACACATTTCGTTTTTACTTACTTACTTACTTATTTTTAATATATTTTTTGTTGATTTCAGAGAAGGAGAGGGAGTGAGAAACACCAAGGATGAGAGAATCATTGATTGGCTGCCTCCTATATCCTCCCCTTCCTCCCCCTGGGACTGAGCCTGCAGTCCAAGCATGAGCCCTAGGCCGGAATCAAACTTGAGACCCCTTAGTCTCCAGGCCCACGCTCTATCCACTGAGCCAAACAGGCTAGGGACACTTTTTTAAAGAATGCAATTGAATCTACAGACATTGTGTGTGTGTACATTTTTTTGGGACACCCTGTATTGTCCATAGGTCCTAGTTGAGGAAAATACTCAAAGTTATTATTAATTGATAATTATATTAGAAAAAAAATTTCAATATTGGGTAAAGAAAAGTATATTGCTTGTTGTGAACAATTTATCTTGCAATATAATTATGTCTTAATTGATCATTTATTCATTCAACAAACATTTTGAGTGCCAGGCTCAGCAGCAACTCGCAGAGCTGAGTATCATGGTTATGATACTAATGAGATAAGAAATACATGGTACAAATGTTCAGAAAGGTGTTTTCATACGGAAGATACATTTAAGAGGAATTAGGGATAGGGGTTAATGGGAAACTTGGGAAGAATTTCTAAAATTCTCATCCAGATGAAGGGTTCGGGATTTAGCAGGTGAAATGTTTTGGAAAACATGTTTATTGATCAATTTTGAAATACGTATTACTATAAGAAAACAGATTTCAAAATAACTGCTAGGTATGGGGAGAGAAATACCCGCATTATGGAGACAGGTCATAACTTCTAAATTAACAGGAGGGCAAGCATGGGATGAAGAGAAACTCTCCCAGTACAGTACACAGGTGTTAACGCATTAAACATGGCCAGATACATAATATTCATTTTCAGATTTTAACTAATTAGGCAAAAACAAAGTAAATTATAGAGGAATTTAATAGTGTAGTTTAAAAGTGCAACTTAACACAAAGAGAACTTTCTAATATATAGAGAACATATACCTTTTAGGGCCATGGAAATCAATTATATTCCTGGCCATGAAGAAAATGATAATAGATTAAAAAAAAAAGAGATTTATAATTCATAAACTTTAAATTAGGAATCTAATTTAAATTAGAGATCAACCACCAGAAGATTTTATTTATTTAAAAATTTTTCACCACCAAAAGATTTTTTACGAATTTACTTGGGAGTTAAGAAATAGCCTACCATGCAGATTTAAGAGGAAATAGAAAATATTAGGACAAAAAAAGGTGAATTTAGTAAGGTACAGGCCAATATATAAATAATCGACTGTTTTCTATAGCAACAAACAAGGAAAAAATAGGACTAAATCCTTTGGTTTTTAGCCTTTTATAATTATGTTTTACATTTCATAGGTCTCAAAACAATCATTGCTGCAGAACCTGTTAAATTTCTTGGAATCCTCTTTTTTAAAATATATTTTTATTGATTTCAGAGAGGAAGGGAGAGGGAGATAGAAACATCAAAGATGAGAGAGAATCATTGATTGGCTGCTTCCTGCACACACCCTAGTGGGGATCAAGCCTGCAACCCTGGCAGGACCCTTGATCAGGAATGGAACTGTGATCTCTGGTTCAACCACTAAGCCACGCTGGCCAGAACTCTCTTATTTCCTTTCCTTTTATTTTTAATTTATTGTCTTTCTCTTTGTTCTTCTTTGAAACTCTATTTTTAAATTTAAAACATTTTTTTTTTTTTTTAGAAAACCAGTTATTGGGATGGCAAAACAAAAATTAAAAGAATGAAGTTAGGAATACTAAATTGGAGTAATCGAGGGATATTCATAGGAGTATGGTTGATAGCATTAAGTATCAAGCAGGTTGCTTTGTAGAAATACATGATTCTATACTTTATTTGGAAATGCACAGGACTTAGAAGAGCCAAGATAATCCTGAAGAACAAATCTAGAGGCCTTACTCTGATTTCATGACTAAGTAATTAAACAAATATATTAAGACAGAATTGACTTGGTGCAAGGGCAATAAGTCGATCAATGCAAAAGAATAGAGGATAGAGACCTAGATAACTTCATAGCTATATGAAAAAAAAAGAGAAAAAGAAACTCACACCATATGCAAAAATTAATTTGAGCCCTAGCTGGTTTTGCTCAGTGGATAGAGTGATGGCTCCCAGAATGAAGGATTCCCTGGTTGGATTCCAGTCAAGGGCATGTACTTCAGTCCCAGTCTCTGGTTGGGGGTGGGGGGTGAGGTAGGCAAACCAATTGATATGTTTCTCTCACATCGATGTCTCTCTGTCTCTACCCCTTCCTCCCACACTAAGAAAAAAAAATTCATTGGAAAAAATATCCTCGGGGGAGGATTAACAAAAAAATTTAATTTGAGCATAGACTTAAGAGTGAAAGCTAAAACTATAAGCTTCTAAAACAGCGGTTCTCAACATTTCACAGGGGTTGCTTAAGACTACTGGAAAACACCTATTTCTCATGGTCTGAGGAACCAACACACCGCTGCCGCTGCTCCTCGGTGTAGCAAAGTGTAGCAATGTAGTTTACTGTTGTCATATGAAGACTGTTACCCATGCTACACTACGATTCAAGACAAAATTTCATTTATTTGTAATTAGAAATGAATATTTCACAATATACAATTACATATTGTTTTTGTGATTAATCAGTATGCTTTAATTATGTTCAATTTGTTACAACGAAAATACATCCTGAATATCAGATATTTACATTACAGTTCATAACAGTAGCAAAATTACAGTTATGAAGTAGCAATGAAAATAATTTTATGGTTGGGGGTCACCACAACATGAGGAATTCTATTAAAGGGTCACAGCATTAGGAAGATTGAGAACCACTGTTCTAGAAAATAGATAGGAAAATCTTCATGGTCTTGGGGTGGCAAAGCTTAAAAACATGACATAAAAACACTAACCATAAAATAAAAATTTCCACAAGTTGAACATCAAAATAAAAATTTTCCACTCATCTAAAGATATTATGGTGAAAAGGAAAGCCACGACTGGGAGAAGATATTCTAAATATACATACCTGGCAAACAACAACTACCCAGATATAAAGAACTCCTACACATCAAGTAACTCAATTTATAAAATGGACTAACTCTCAAAGTGTCTGTGAACAGGCATTTCACAGATCAAGATATTCAAATGGTCCATCAACACAACAAAAAGTGCTCAACATCACTACACATCAAAGGCATGCAAAATATCATCACAGGAGATATTGTCACACCTTTTGTAGAAATACATGATTCTATACTTTATTTGGAAATG
The DNA here is from genome assembly GCA_004026805.1 of Lasiurus borealis. NCBI lineage: Eukaryota > Metazoa > Chordata > Mammalia > Chiroptera > Vespertilionidae > Lasiurus > Lasiurus borealis. Next base: position 3,997 of record PVJN01018176.1, read on the forward strand.
CACAGGACAAAAGGTGTGACAATACCAAGTGTTATTAAGGGTATGAAGCGACTGCCACTCTCATCCATGGCTGATGGAATATAAAGTAGTACAGCTACTTTGGCGAAAACTGAAAGTACAGAATTGTAAAATAACTTTAGAGAATACCATATGAAACCCAAATGGATAGAACTAAGGCTATACTCAGAAAATATTTCTAGTCATTAATATTTTTATTACCCAAAACACTGAAAATAAATCATATATTTAATTCAGTAAACTATTAAACTAATGATAATAAACAAAAACAGAATAAGGAAGAAAATTGAAATTAAAGTAGAAAACAAAAAGGTAGGAGAATGAATTAGAGAAAATGTTATTTCTTTGAAGATATGAATAAAATAGCGCAATTAATAGGTTTAGAAAATACGTAGGTTTCATCCCGTGGTTCTTGAGACTTTTTTTTGCTTTTAAAGTTTGGTGCTGTGCATGATCGCACTCATAGGTGGAATCTAAGTAACAAAATAAACTGATGAACGGAGTGGATCCAGAGATTCAAGCATGGAACAGAGTGCGGAATCTCAGAGGGAAAGCGAGTGGGAGGTAATCAAGCAAAGACCTTGAATGCCTATATGCATGGCCCATGCACACAGACAATAGGGTGCTGAAGGCCTGAGACGGACAGAGGCGGGCAGGAGGTGGTAAATGGGGGAAAAGTACTTTCAACAATAAAGAATTATTTAAAAAAGTAAAGTTTGGTGCTGTGTTCAACAAAACATAATCACGTATTAGGTGAAGGTTTCATTCATTTATTACTTTTTTTATAAAAAGCCCGTTGACCATTGATATCAATAAGGATATCGATGATCAACAGGCATTTTTTTTTAAAGTAATAAATTATAAAACACACACACACTTTTATAAAGTTGGAAAGACGAAGTTTAAGAATTATGGTTTTGGCTGCTCTTTGTCAGCAGGTAGTGGGTGCCAGGCCTTCAGTTCCTTTCAGACGCATGGGGGCTCCTGCAAGGTCAGTACTTGTCCTGTCTTGGAGATGAAGTTGCCCCGGGCTGCCCGCTGGAATGTGGCTGTGAATTCAGGGCTGACCCAAGACCATCTAGGTCAGGCAGGTAAGCAGCCCTGAGACTTCAAGGGGAAGGAGGCCCCTCCGCCGGTGCAAAGGCTCCAGGTGTCTGAAGCCTAGACCTGCAGGACGCACTCACTGGCAGGTGGAGGGCTGAGGCCGTCGGGAGAACTGACACTCTTTTGGGGGAGCAGCTGGGCCGCTAGGTGCGACCGGCCAGGGCCAAGGCCCGGATCTGCGGGCGCAGCGCCCCCTGGGCGTGCAGGGTGCTGGGTGGTGAGGGGCGCGCGCTGGCTGCGGGGACGCGCGGGCAGCGAGGCCTGCGCTCCAGTCTGCGGGAGCCATGCGACCGACTAGGAGGAGCGCGTCCTCCCAGCCGCGCGGGCAGAAAAGGCCTGGGGCCTCCCGGGCTCCCGCCGCCTCCTCGGCTCCCGGCGACACCCGCGCACAGCGCCCCGCGGGCCAAACCCGGGGCAGGAGCCGAGCGGGGAAGCAGCGGCCGCGGCCGTCGTCGCCGCGGGCCCTGGAGGCGGGCCCCGGAGAGCTACCGCCAGAGCCCGCGCTGCCACCGCCTCCGATCCCGGCGACTCCGACGTCCTCGGTGGCCACGCTGGACCTGGGCGACCAGCGGGAGCGCTGGGAGACGTTCCAGAAGCGGCAGAGGCTCACCTTCGAGGGCGCCGCTAAGCTCCTGCTGGACACCTTGTGAGTGCTGCGGGGTGGGGGGCGGCGAGGAGGGACACCCAGGGCTGCGGGGCCGGGCGTGTCTGGGGGACCCGGGGTCGGGGTTGGGAGAGGCGCGGGGCCGCGAGGAGGTGCCGCGGGGCTGTGGGCGGGGGGCACAGGGTCGGGGCTGCGGCTGCGGGTTGGGGCAGGTTTTCTGTTCCGCGTTGCACCCGTAATGCGATCGCCGCGCCTTCTCCAGGGACACCGGGCTCGGTCCTAACCCTAACGGCCGCGCCGCTAGCCTTAGCCTTAAGAGGTGCTCAGCCTTGCCCGAATGAGGGCTTCTTCCCAAAGGTCGGGGCGCCTCCTCGGCCCTTGCACCGGGACGCGCGGCGAAGTGGGGTCTGGTCTTTCTCGGAAGAGCCTTCGTGCTGGGGACGATGTTCTCTTGTCTTAGCGGCAAAGGGTGCTGGGAAAAAGGGTAAAACCTGGGCTTTCTTCTTACCTGAGTCGCTTTTTGTGTTTGCACAGGTATTTTGGAGAGAAGATGGGTGGGGAAGGAGGGATAAGAAAAGCTTAACCTAAGTTTTGAACCAACTGGGGTGCAAAATCCCATTTTTTGTTCCAGGTGCTCGTCGGGAGGGAGCGGGTGGCGGGGAGGAGGTTCTGCATCCGAGAAGAGCGCGCAGGAAGCGCTGCGGGGCCTCAGGAACGCGGGTGCGGGAGATGCGCAGCTCTTTTGTGCTCCCTCCCCGCTGCTCCCGGCCCGCACAGCCCTGTCGCTGCAGAAAGAGCCCCAGCTCCTCCGTTGGCCAGAGAATTCCAGGGCCCGCGATGTTGGGGGTGGACTATTCCTGTTATCTCTGCAAGGTGTTCTCCAAACGCGGTAACATCTGGACCCCGGCTCTGTAGAACGGTTGTACTATCGAGACAGACTTTAGCACCCTAGTATCTCTTAGTGTCGGTTACTTTATGAATTAAAAAGATCAAAACTCTAGGAAAAAAAACTATTGGCTAACGGGGGATTATTCCTTGAGTAAGAATGTTCCTTGTCTTTGTTCCAGAAGAAATTCTCTTCATGAGAATGAGTCTTCTCAGAGACGGACTACTTGATTTTCTGTGTGCTTCACTTTTTGTCGTTTTGGACTGAATATTTTTTTTTTATAAAAACCCTAAACTCACCATTTTAACCAACATGCGAAAAGAATGTACAATTACTGATTCAACTTGTAAAGAAACATGATAAAGCTTTCAGTCTTTACAATTCTTTGAAAATTATAGTTGACACAATGTATTAGGTCCAGCATAGTGATTCAATATTTATATACCTTATGATGTGATCACTGCAAGTTTAATGATAACTTTGTCACCCTACAAAGTTATTGTATTATTATTCCCTGTGCTGTACCTTAAATCCCCATGACTTATTTTATAACTGAAAAGTAGTACCTTTTATTCCCCTTCACTTTTTAAAAAATATTTTTTTTTACTGATTTCAGAGAGGAAGGGAGAAGGGAGAGAGATAGAAACATCAGTGATATGAGAGAATCATTGATTGGCTTCCTCCTGCAAGCTGGCACATGTGGCCTGACCATCACCTCCTGGTTCATAGGTTGGTGCCCAACTACTGAGCCATGCTGGCGGAGCCCTTTCACCTTTTTAAAAAAATTATTATTTTTAATAATTCTTGTTAAAATTATTACATATGTCTTCTTTCCCCCCCTTCAGCCTACCCCATTGTCTGTGTCTATGGGCCATGCATATATGCTTACAAGATCCTTGATTGATACCCTCCCATCCTCCCTCTTCACCTTTTTTAACCATTCCCTAATAACCAAATAAATGCAGATTAAAACGGCAAGCTGTTTTTTCCTGTAATTATTGCTTGAGATGGTACAGTGAAATGTTTTCTCATTCATTACTGATAAGACTGTCCAGCTCTTTTAGAAAGCAATTTGATGATATTTATCACATCCTAGTCATGTTCAATTAAAGGCCTGGCTAAATATAATACGTTTTAAAAGTATTGAAATTTTATGTAATGTGTATGTGTGGCTTTGTAAAAAGTCATGTATATGAAAATACTGGAGGAGAATATAGCAAGATGTTAAGAGCTGTTGTTACTTTTTTAGAAGGCTTTTTTCTGAACCTTCAGACTCAGCTGGCTCTCATTGTCTTTCTTTTTCATAGCAGCCTGCAGACATTTCAATCCCCAAACTTTTTTTTATTTGGGTAATTTGTTTGATGGCCACTTAAGGTCAGTAAGGCCAGGAACCATATCTGCTGTATGTTATTTGCTGCTCTCTTTCCATTGCAGTGCACTTGGTTGGTAAAAATGTTTAGTAAATATTTGACATAAAAATGTTTGAGTGGTGGGATTAGAATTCCCACCTCTAACCCCACCTGAGCTTGTCCCAAAATTTTTGGAATGCTTTCCTTTGTGTTTTTTTATTTTTATTTATTTCAGAGAAGAAGGGAGAGGGAGAGAGGGATAGAAACCTCCATGATGAGAGAGAATCATTGGTCAGCTGCCTCCTGCATGTCCCACACTGGGGATTAAACCCACAACTTGGGCATGTGCCTGATCGGGAACTGAACCCGTAATCAAGCCATAATCTCAGGTTCATAGACTAATGTTCAACTGCTGAGCTATGCTGGCTGGGCTCTTCTAGGATTTTTATGGTTTCCTGACTTACATTTAAGTGTTTCATCCATTTTGAATTTATTTTTGTGTATGGTCAAAGTTGGTGTCTAGTTTCGTTTTTTTGCATATATCTGTCCAATTTTCTCAACACCATTTATTGAAGACTTTCTTGACTCCATTGTATGCTCTTGCCTCCTTTGTCAAATATTAATTGAGCATAATGGCTTGGGTTGATTCTGGGGTCTGTGTTCTGTTCCATTGGTTTATATGCCTGTTCTTGTGCCAGTACCAGTTAGTTTTGATTACAATGGCTTTGTAGTATAACCTGAAATTTGTTTTTCTTTTTCAAGATTGCTGCAGCTACTCGGGGTCCTTTTTGATTTCATGTAAATTTTTGAAGTGTTTGTTCTAGATCTGTGAAATATGCTGTTGGTATTTTAATAGGGACTGCATTGAATCTGTAGATTGCCTTGGGTAGTATGAACATTTTAATGATGTTGATTCTTCCAATCCATGAACACAGTTTATTCTTCTACTTGTTTATATTTATTTTTTCAGTGTCCTGTAGTTTTCCAAATACAGGTCTTTTGCCTCCTTTGTTAAGTTTATTTCCTAAGTATTTTAATTTTTTTATTGTAATGGTAAATGGGATTGCTTGTTTAGTTTCTCTTTCTGAGTGTTCATTATTAGTGGGTAAAAAAGCCATCGATTTTGGGGAGTTGATTTTGTATCCTGCTACATTGCCAAATTCACTTATTAAACCTAGAAGATTTTTGGTGGAGTCTTTAGGATTTTCTATGTACAATATCATGTCATATTCGAATAATGAGAATTTTACTTCCTCCTTTCCAATTTGGATGCTTATTTCTTCTTGTCTGATCGCTGTAGCTGGGACTTCCAGTACTATGTTGAATAACAATGGGGAGAGTGGGTATCCTTGTATTGTTCTTATTCTTAGAGGAGATGGTTTTAGTTTTTGCCCATTGAGTATGATGTTGGTTGTAGGTTTGTCATATATGGTCTTTATCATGTTGAGATGTGATCCCTCTATTCCCACTTTACTGAGAGTTTTTATAAAAATGGGTGTTGGGTTTTGTCGAATGCTTTTTCTGCATCTATTGATATAACCATGTGATTTTTGTCTTTCAGTTTGTTTATGTGATATATCACGTTATTGATTTTTGAATATTGTACTAGCCTTGCATCCCTGGAATGAACATAGTCATGGTGAATGATCTTTTTAATATATTTCTGGATCCGATTTGCTGATATTTTGTTGAAGCTTTTAGCATTTATGTTCATCAGGGATATTGACCAGTAATTCTCTTTCTTTGTAGTATCTTCATCTAGTTTTGTAATTCGGATAATGCTGGCCTCATAAAAAGAGCTTGAAAGTATTCCTTCCTCTTGGATTTTTTAGAATATGTAGTCTAAGGAGGATAGGTGTTAGTTTTTCTTTGGATGTTTGATAAAACTTCTCCATGAAGCTGTCTGAACCCAGGTTTTTATTTACCAGGAGATTTTTTTTTACTGCTTCAATTTTCTCAGTTATTATTGGCCTATTCAGGTTTTCTGATTCGTCCTGATTCAGTTTTAGGAGATTGTATTTTTCTAGTAATTTTTCCATTTCATCCACATTGTCCAGCTTATTGGCACATAGTTGTTCGTAGTATTTCCTTAAAATCTTTTGTATTTCTGTGGTGTCAGTGGTTACTTTCATTTCTGATTATATTTATTTTGGTTCTCTTTTTGTTTCTTGATGAATCTGGTTAATGGTTCATCACTTTTGTTTATCCTTTCAAAGAACCATTGCTTTTTTTTTCGTCTATGTCATTTATTTCTGCTCTAATCTTTATTATTTACTTTCTTCTACTTTGGACTTTTCATGTTGTTCTCTATAATTCTTTAAGTTGTAGTGTTTAACAGCTTATTTTAAAAAAAATAAATCTTTATTGTTCAGATTATTACAATTGTTCTTCCCCGCCTCTCCCTGCATCCCACCCTCTGCCCTTACCTCCCCCGCATTGTCCTCATTCATAGGTGTATGATTTTTGTCCAGTATCTCCCTGCAACCCCCCTCACCTCTATTTTTTTAAAATATATTTTATTGATTTTTTTACAGAGAGGAAGGGAGAGGGATAGAGAGTTAGAAACATTGATGAGAGAGAAACATCAATTAGCTACCTCCTGCATGCCTGCTACTGGGAACGTGCCCGCAACCAAGGTACATGCCCTTGACTGGAATCGAACCTGGGACCTTTCAGTCCGCAGGCCAACACTCTATCCACTGAGCCAAACTGGTTTCTGCTTCCCCTCACCTCTTCCCCCTTTCTATGCCCCTAATTCTATTATATTCAGCAGTTTATTATGTTCATCAGATTTTCAATTCACTTGATTTTTAGATTCACTTGTTGATAAATATGTATTTGTTGTTCATATTTTATCTTTACCATTTTTTTCTTCTTCCTCTTCTTAAAGAGTACCTTTCAGCATTTCATATAATACTGGTTTGGTGCTGGTGAACTCCTTTAGCTTTTTCTTATCTGTGAAGCTCTTTATCTGCCCTTCAATTCTGAATGATAGCTTTGCTGGGTAGAGTAATCTTGGTTGTAGGTTCTTGCTATTCATCACTTTGAATATTTCTTGCCACTCCATCTGGCCTGCATAGTTTCTGTTGAGAAATCAGCTGACAATCCAATGGGTGCTCCCTTGAAGGTAATTATCTGTTTTTCTCTTGCTGCTTTTAATATTCTCTCTTTGTCTTTTGCTCTTGGCATTTTAATTATGATATGTCTTGGTGTGGTCCTCTTTGGATTCCTTTTGTTTGGGATTCTGTGTGCTTCCTGGACTTGTGAGTCTGTTTCTTTCACCAGGTGGGGGAAGTTTTCAGTCATTATTTCTTCAAATAGGTTTTCAATATTTTGCTCTCTCTCTTCTTCTGGCACCCCTATAATTCTGATGTTGGTATGCTTGAAGTTGTCCCAGAGTCTCCTTACATTATCTTCACATTTTTAGATTCTTTTTTCTTTTTGCTTTTTCAGTTGAGTGTTTTCTGCTTCTTTGTATTTCAAATCTTTGACTTGATTCTTGCTGTTAGGTCTCTGTATAAGATTTTTTATTTCAGTCAGTGTATGTTTAATTACTAGTTGGTCCTTTTTTTAAAAAAAAATATTTTATTGATTTTTTACAGTGAGGAAGGGAGAAGGATAGAGTGTTAGAAACATCCATGAGAGATAAGCATCGATCAGCCACCTCCTGCACACCCCCCACTGGGAATGTGCTGGCAACCAAGGTACATGCCCCTGACCAGAATCCAACCTAGGACCCCCGAGTCCAAAGGCTGATGCTCTATCCACTGAGCCAAACCAGTCAGGGCTAGTTGGTCCTTTTTCATCTCCTCTTGGGTCTCGCTAAATTTATCCATCTATTCTAGGAAATTCTTTTTTTTTTCAAATATACAGAATTTTATTGTATGAAATATTTCAAATTTACAAAAAGAACAAAAATCTGAGTTTACAGCAATCAGCTTAAGAAATAAAATGTTACAAATGTAATTGAAGCTCCCTTTGGACCCCTCCCCAACCTTTTCCTAAACTTGATAAATAATTCTTATCCATATGCTTATGCTTTTTTAAAAAATTAAATCTTTATTATTCAGATTATTACATTTGTTTCTCTTTTTCCCCCTCCCTAGCTCCCCTCCACCCAGCTCCCACCACTTCCTCTACCCTTAACTCCCCCACATTAATCTCATCCATAGGTGTATGATTTTTGTCCATTCTCTCCCTGCACTCCCCTCACCACTTTCCCCCTGAGAATTATCAGTCCACTCCCTTTCTGTGCTCCTGATTCTATTATATTCACCAGTTTATTCTGTTGATCAAATTTTTAATTCACTTAATTTTTAGATTCACTTGTTGATAGATATGTATTTGTGGTTCATAATTTTTTATCTTTTACCTTTTTTTTCTTCCTCTTCTTAAAGAGTGCCTTTCAGCATTTCATATAATCCTGGTTTGGAGTTGATGAACTCCTTTAGCTTTTTCTTATCTGTGAAGCTCTTTATCTGCCCTGCAATTCTGAAATATAGCTTTGCTGGATAGAGTATTCTTGGTTGTAGGTTGTTGCTATTCATCACGTTGAATATTTCTTGCCACTCCTGTCTGGCCTGCATTGTTTCTGTTGAGAAATCAGCTGACAGTCGTATGGGTGCTCCCTTGTAGGTAATGAACTGTTTTCTCTTGCTTCTTTTAATATTCTCTCTTTGTCTTTTGCTCTTGGTATTTTAATTATGATGTGTCTTGAAGTAGTCCTCTTTGGATTCCTTTTATATGGGGTTCTGTGTGCTTCCTGGACTTGTAAGTCTATTTCTTTCACCAGGTGGCGGAAGTTTTCAGTCATTATTTCTTCAAATAGGTTTTCAGTATCTTGCTCTCTTTCTTCTTCTGGCACCCCTATAATTCTGATGTTGGTACGCTTGAAGCTGTCTCAGAGGCTCCTTACATTATCTTCACATTTTTGGATTCTTCTTTCTTCTTGCTTATCCAGTTGAGTGTTTTCTGCTTCTTTATTTTTCAAATTTTTTACTTGATTTTTGCTCTAGTCTGCTGTTAGGTCTCTGAACACTATTTTTTATTTCAGTCGGTGTATGTTTAATTTCTAGTTGGTTCTTTTCATCTTCTCTTGGGTCTCGCTAACTTTATCCATCTTTTCTAGGATATTCTTGAAAAACCTTATAACGGAGGTTTTGAACTCTATATCCAGTTGTTTGTGATCTCTTTCTTTGTCTTGGCATTTTCACTATGCCTGGAAAACTTCAGTGTTGGATTCAGCCTTATGATACACAACTTGCAAAACTGCAGAAGCCTCTCTCTTGAGCTTGGGATGGTGGAGTCTCGGGGCTTAACGGACCGCCTTGCCTTCCAGTCGGTCCCGCCCTCCACGGCCATTGGGTCTCATGTGACTGGGTAATCACTGGAACAGTCCCTGTGTGCGCGTGCGCCCGCTCGTGCAATACCTCTAGACCTCCGCCTTTCTGGGTCCCCTGTGTTCCAAGAATATATGAGTCTGGGTCCCCAGGGTTTTGCCCAAAACTGGGATTCAGTAGAGCTAGAAGTGGCACAGTTGGGGGGCTCTGTCCCCTGCCCACTTGCGAAAGCCAGCGGCACAACCAGCAGTCGGTCCTCTGCGCTCAGTGCTGTGCGTGCCACCAGACCTTCGCCCTTTCGTGTCTCCCCCAGCTCTCCGTGCACTTCTCCTTCTTCACAGTCTGAACTTCCCACGTATGAGTTCTGGCCAGATGTGGGGTTTAGTGCTGTAGGATAAGGGGTTCAATGCAGCTGGGAGTCTCCGTCCCCCTTTTACCAGAGAAAGCCAGCCAGGCACTCGGGCATCCGTTCTCTCCACGTGCGAGTCTCCACACTTCAGCTTTTTGCAGCTCCTCTGGGTCTCCGTGAGCCCCTTTCTTTCCTTCTAGTTGTAGAATTTCCACTCAGCCAGCTTTTGTGTGGTTCTGAATGATGTCTGTTCTGTCTTTTAGTTGTAGTTCTGAAATTGTTGTGCGAGGCAGCAGTGTAGGTGTTTACCTATGCTGCCATCTTGGATCGGTCCTCTCTAGGAAATTCTTAAAAAACCACCTTATAACTGTGGTTTTGAACTCTATCTCCAGTCATTTGTTTTCCTCCATTTCTTTCGTTTGCGATCTGTTCTTTTGTCTTCGCATATTTCGTTTCTTCCCTTAGTTGGTATAGTAGCTTTGTGTGCTAGTTGTCCTATGTGGCCCAGTAGCTCTGCCTCCCCAGTTACCTGAGGTGGACACGCTTGGTGCATCCCTTTGTGGACTCTGTGTACAGTCTTGTTGTAGTTAATTCTTGATTGTTGTTGGTATTACTGGGGGGAATTGACTTCCAAACCAATTGGTTGTGAGGATCAGCTGTGTCTGCGCCTGGAGAATTGCTGTGCTGGATTGAGTCTTAAGACTTGCAAGATTGCAACAGCCTATGTGCTGGGCTTGGATGTGATGGAGTCTTAGGGCTGAGCAGACAGCCTTGGCTTCTAGTCAGCCCTTCCCTACACAGCAGCCCCTGGATCTCAGTGCCCCTGGGTAATCGCTGCAGCCCTCTCTGTGCACATGCACGTGTGCCTCCAGACCTTTACCTTTCCAGTTCCCCTGAGTTTCCATGCACTCTAGGGATCCTTATAAGTCTGGGTTCCCAGGGTCTCACCTGAAACTGTGGTTTAGTGCAGTCGGACCTGGATTTCAGTGCAGTTGGGAGGTTCTGATTTCCTCCCACTAGAGAAAGCCAGGGGCACAATCAGTTCTCTTTGTACGTGCTTAACAGCTTATTGATAATTTTTCTTGCTTTTTGAGGTAAGCCTATAATGCTATGTACTCAGGACTGCTTTTCCAGTATCCCAGAGATTTTTGGGTTGTTCTGTGTTCATTTTTGTTTCTTCCCAGGAAGTTTTTAATTTCTTTTTGATGTCGGTGGTAAATGTGTTTGAATGTTTTGGGTTTTACTGTAGTTGTTTTCTAATTTCATTCCACTGGGATGTGAGAAGATGCTTGATATAATTTTAGTCTTCTTGAACTTGTAGAGACTTGTTTTGTGTCCTAATATGTGGTCTATCTTTGTAATGATCCATGTGTACTTGAGAAGAATGTCTATTCTGTAGTTTTGGGATGAAATGGTCTATAAATGTTAATTAAATCCATCTGATCAAAAGTATGTCCTTTAGAGTTACTGTTTCCTTACTAAGTTTTTGTGTGGAAGATGTATCCAGTGAAGTCAGAGGGCGTTAAAGTTCACTACTGTGACTGTTGTTGTTGTCTTCCTTAAAGTCCTTTAGAAGTTTTGTTATATATTTAGGTTCTTCTATATTGAGTGCATATATGTTTATCAGAATCCATCCCTTTAGTATTATGTAGTGACCTTTGTTGTCTATTGTGATGCCTTCATTTGGAAGTGTGTTTTGTTGGATATGAGTATTGCTATTACAGCTTTTTTTTCTTTTCCATTTTTTCCCATTCCTTCACTCTTATCCTGTGTGTATCTTTTGTTCTGAGGTGGGTCTATTGGAGACAGCAGATAGTTGGGTCATGTTTTTGTAACCATTCAGCTAACCTAAATCTTTGATGGGAGCATTTAATCTATGTACATTTAAGGTTATTGTTGATAGGTACTTATTTATTGCCATTTTAATTCTGTATGCCCAGGTTTTTCTCTCAATTTCTTCTTCTCATCACAGCAGTCCCATTAGCATTTCCTGTAATGCTGACTTGGCGGTGATGTACTCCTTTAGCCTTTTTGTTGTTGTTGTTCAGGAAGCTGTTTATTTCACCGTCTGTGCACCAGAATTACTATAGCCTTGCTGGATATAGTAATCTTGCTTTCAGACCCTTGCTTTCCATTACCTTGAGTACTTCGTGCCATTCCCTTCTGGCCTGTAGAGTTTCTGATAAGAAATCAGATGTCAACCTTATGGGAGCTTTTTTAAAGGTAACGTTTTGCTTTTTTCTTGCTGCCTTTAAGATTCTCTCTTTGGCCGAAACCGGTTTGGCTCAGTGGATAGAGCATTGGTCTGCGGGCTGAGAAGTCCAATGTTCAATTCCGGTCAAAGGCATGTACTTTGGTTGCCAGCACATCCCCAGTAGGGGGCGTGCAGGAGGCAGCTGATCAATGTCTCTCTCTCATCGATGTTTCTAACTATCTCTTTCCCTTCCTCTCTGTACAAAATCAATAAAATATATTAAACAAAAAAAATTCTCCCTTTACCTTTAATTTTGGAAATTTAAGTATAATGTGTCTGGGCATGGGTCTGTTTGGGTTCTTCTTGCTTGAGGTTCTCTGTGCCTCCTGGACTTGTCAGACTTTTTCCTTTACCAGATTATGGAAGTTTTCTGCCATTATTTCTTCAATCATGTTTTCTATCTCTTTGTCCCTTTCTGCCTCTTCTGGCACACCTACTATTCTAATATTGTTATGTTTCATGTTATCCCACAGCTGTCCTCCTGTTTTTTAATTGCTTTTTACTTTTTGGTTCTCTGATTGAGTGATTTTTTTCAATCCTGTCATCTAATTCACTGATTCGATCCTCAGCTTCATCTGATCTGCTATGTATTGCTTCCAATGTTCTTTATTTGTGCTATGTCATTCTTTATTTCTGTTTTTATAGTTACTATATCTTTTCTCATGCTCTTGATCATCTTTACCATCATTTTTCTGAACTCTATATCAGATAAATTTCTTCTCTCTGTTTTATTTATTTCTTCTTCTAGTTCTTTCCTTTGTGGGTTGTTTTTTTGTCTTCTTATTTTGGCTGCCTATTTGGGTTTGTGACTCTGTGTTAGGTAGATCTGCCAGCCTCAGAAATTTTTATCTTTCTGATTTTCTGTTTTATGTAGCGAATACCAGGGCCTGGTGAAACACACAGGGGGCTGCCACTGTGGAGCAGTTCGCTTTGAAGTTTGGGCTTCGGCAGACTTGCACATCTTCGACTGCAAGTGAGTGTTCTCTCTTCCCAAGTTGGTTTAAGAAGCACAGTGCTTCAACTTCTTCCAGGGCACTGGGGATAGATGAAACAACATACAGTTGATAATTGTTGGACTCAGGTGATATGTATATAAAGGTTCATTGTTCTATTCTTTTTCCTGTTGTGTGTACTAGAAGTTTTTTTTTAATTTAAAACTTTGTTTTTAATCCTCACTGAGGATTTCCCATTGATTTTTTAAAGAGAGAGAGAAACATGGATGTGAGAGAGAAATGTAAATTGGCTACCTCCCATAGGAGCCCCAACCAGAGATTGAATCTGCAATGCAGGTATGTGCCTTGACTGGGATTAAACCTATTATCTTTCATTGTACAGGACGATGCTCCAGCCCTAATGGGCAAATTGTGGCTCATGAGCCACATGTGGCTCTTTGGCTCCTTGAGTGTGGCTCTTCCACAAAATACCATGGCCTGGGCGAGTCTATTTTGAAGAAGTGGTATTAGAAGACGTTAAGTTTAAAAAATTTGGCTCTCAAAAGAAATTTCAATCATTGTACTATTGATATTTGGCTCTGTTGACTAATGAGTTTGTTGACCACTGCTCCAACCAACTAAGCCAGCCACACTGGCCGGGGCTAGAAGTTTCATTTTATTTTTGTGTTTTTGTTGTTGTTGTTAATCCTCACCTGAGAAAATTTTCTCATTGATTTTTAGAGAGAGCAGAAGGGAGGGGGAGAGACAGAAAACATCGATGTAAGAGAGACACATTGGTTGGTTGCCTCCCTTACATACACATCCTGACCAGGGCCAAGGCTTGTGCCTACAACCTAGGTATGTCCCCTTGACTGGAATCAAACCCAGGACCCTTCAGTCTGCAGGCTGATGCTCTATCCGCTGAGCCAAACCAGCTAGGGCTAGAAGTTTTTAATAATAACATTTAAAAAAAATGGAGGCTAAAAATAACTGAGCCTGCTCTGTATGTGAATGTGTGTGCATGAGAGAGACAGAGAGAGAGAGAGAGAGAGAGAGAGAGAGAGAGAGAGAGAGAAAGAGAACGAACTTCTACAGTACTATTCAGGTGACCCAGAGTCCTCTGACTTGTACCTGGCAGAGTCATCCCCCAGACTACTGGGTGGAGGAGTGGTAGCTGGAAGCGGGTCAGTCTGGGCATTGAATGAATGCCTTGGGCAGAGTCTTCAGAGTTGGCGAAGAGGGGAAGTAAGGGGAAGTGAGAGGGGAGGGGAAGTGAGAACTAGCTCACAGGCCAGAAGGGAATGGCACGTGCTCAAGCCTTCTCTCTGGGTTCTTCCAGGTGGAGGGCCTGCTTTTTAGCACTGTCCCTGGCATTGAGACAGAACAAGGACAGGCTCAGTCTTGAGATCCTTTTGTCTTTAGGTGGTCCCTGAGTTTTATGTGAAAAAAATACCGTGGAACTGGCCAGGCTACTAACGTGGAGTCCAGATTGAAGAAGCACTGTGACTTCTATACCAGAGGATTAGAGGCTCTTCCGTATCGAGGATTCTGTTCGAAATTATAATTTTTTAAAAAGGTGGACTGAAAAGAGGACTTGTTTTACTTGGAGCTAGGCTTGCTGTGATGAGCCAATGAGCAAAGAGGGACACGGAATCTTTCTTATCCATTTTGGTGTGGCTCTCCTAGAGGTAGAAGATTGTAGCTATGCCTGGTATCAGCGTGTCTAGAATGCAATAACTCCCTGCCCTCTAATGAAGTGGGGTGGGTAATAGACACATGATTCTCTTAGGCAGGGTCTTCAAAGGGATGTGTCGTCTCCACTGCTGACAGTGGAGCCTGTGGGCAGAGACCCAGGTGGCCAGTTTCGCTGCCTGAGCTTCCCCTTCCCAGGAGAGTGCTGGAAGAGGCCCTGCTCCTGGGGTCAGCCAGCTCTCAGGTCATATCTGTTTGGGCCTCTTGGCACTCAGGGTGGGGAGGGCTGTTCACAATCTGGGACTTGCTCTGTCTTTCTGTAGCTGCAGTGTTTGCAAGAAGAAGCAGAACAGACACTTCATTGTTCCTGCTTCTCGTTTCAAGCTCCTGAAGGTTAGTGCTAAGAGCAGGGCTGATGATGCAGAGCCCATTGGTGAGTCCTCGCTGACGGCAGCACACTTGGAGAGTTCGAGGGGACAAGGAGCGCAGCACGGCTTCTCTGGGCGGTCATTTCCCTTGTCACCCTGGCTTCATGTTCATTTGTAAAAATTTTTTTATTTTTTCCTTTATATTTTGGGTGCTTATTTGATATTATTGAGGAAACATTAAAAAAAAAAAAGATATTACCCAGGTCCTATCAACTAAAGGTAATCACTGTTAATATTTTGGTGTATATGCTTGTGCATGATTTTCTACACAGATAAATACATCTAAATATGTATTTTGTCTTTATCAAAGTAGGATTTTACTTTCTTTTCTGTTTTATAAATGACTTTAGCATTTCCCAGTGAAAATATATGATATAACATTTTTTAACTTTATTACTGTGGGATTTCATTATGTTCTTGGGGCAGTATCTGGAAGGGACAGACATGCATGTGCACAGTGCAGTGTTCCCCCAGTCCCTCTCTCCTCCGGCTCCAGGTCCTGGGCTCTTGTCCTGTTTGATATTTGCAGCCCAGGGAAAGACTAAGAGAACAAGCGCATGGGTCCCTGCCTCCTTAGGCAGTGAGGGACTTAACTACCAGTACTTTGGGCTGATTTGTTTCCTATTGCTTGTCAGCCCTTGGTCCTTCATGTGAGTGGTGGGGGCAGTGGGACAGGCAGGCAGCAGATCTGTCTCCCATCTTTCCTTCTCCCATCTTTCCCTCTCCCATCTTTCCTGGCAGTCCCAAGGACTGCCTGCGCACGCCCCTCAGAGGCCCGGTCCCCTTTGCTCCTGGCACCGAGAGTGGATGATGTTTGAAGACACCAGCGGGTGCAGCTGAGGCTCTGGTCTTGAACTGATGCTTTTTCTCCTGGGGCCTGTTTATCAATGTGTTCTTCTGGTGCTGCAGAGCACCATTCTCTTCTTTGGCTCCAGTCTGTTGAAGGAGCAAGTTTCTGCTTTCTTTTTCTTTTTTTGTATTTACTTATTCTTTTTAATTAAAATATTTTTTATTGATTGATTTTTTGAGGAAGAGAGAGAGACATCGATTTGTTGTTCCACTTATTTATGCACTTATGAATTGATTCGCCCATGTGCCCTGACCAAGGGGTTGAGCCCACATCCCACATGCACCCAGACAACCTCTAAGCAACTGAGCCACCAGCCAGGGCTTATTCATTCACTTTAAATTAACATGTAACATTATATTAGGTTCAGATACACAGTGCAGTGATTCATTATATGTACATACTGTGTGTTTTTTAAAAAAGTAAGTAGCCGAAACTGGTTTGGCTCAGTGGATAGATCGTTGGCCTGCGGACTGAAAGGTCCCAGGTTCGATTCTGGTCAAGGGCATGTATCTTGGTTGTGGGCACATCCCCAGTAGGGGACGAGCAGGAGGTGGCTGATGGATGTCTCTCTCTCATCGATGTTTCTAATTCTCTATCCCTCTCCCTTCCTCTCTGTAAAAAATCAATAAAATATATTTAAAAAAAAAGTATTAAAAAAATAAAAAAAGTAAGTACAAAACTTATCCATTGATTCAATAAGTATTGAGGGACACCTACTGCATGCAGGCACTGCTCCACTGAAGCCCAGCAATTGGCAGGGCAGACAGGTTGACAGGCTATAGAGGGGATACAAAAGAACTAAGTAGAAGTCTGATTGTGCTGTGTAACAAGGGGAGGTAGAGTGACAGGACAGATGACCTTGGGGGGCTGGAGTAAATTGATTAGGAAAGGTCCCTCTGGTGCTCAGCTCTCAGTGATGAAGGTGGGGTTGTGTGGGTGGAGGAGTTCCTCAGCAAAGAGAAAATATAGTGCAGAGGGCTTCTGAGCACAGCTTTGGCATGTCTGAGGAGTGGAACCAGCCATTGTGACTGAAGAGGGTCAGTGAGGTGGAGGTGAAAAGGTAGACTAGGGCGGGGTTGGAGAGAGCTGCAGCAGAAGGGGTAGCGCTTATTTTCTGTGTAGTGTGAAGTTCGTGGACAGGTGTAAGCAGGGCAGTGAAAAGACCTGCTTCAGTGTTTTAAAAGCTCACTTTGGCTGTTGTGTGGAGACTGGCTTGAAAGGAGGTAGGTGCAGACAGCGTTAGCTAAGAGGTTGTTGAGGTGGGTCAGGTGAGAGATGATGGGAGCTTGGATTAGGACAGTAGTCATGGAGATGGAAAGAAAATAGGTAACTGGAGATGTGCTTTTTTTTTTTTTCATTGATTCTAGGGAAAGGAATGGGAAGAGAGAGAAACATGGATGTGAGAGAGAAACATAAATTGGTTCCCCCCTTCTGAACCTACAACCTGGATATGTTCCCTGATTGGGAATTGAACTCACAACCCTTAGAGCATGGGATGACACTCTAACCACTGACCAACACTGGCCAGGGCTGGAGATGTGTTTGAATAGGTAATTGACAGATGTTTTAGAGCAGTGGTTCTCACACCTCAGTGTGCACAGTCACCATGCTAAACAGGTGGCCGAACCCCACTCCTGATCTGTGGGTCTTGGGATGGGGAGTGAGAATTCACATTTCGTATATGTTCATGTGATGCTCTTGGTGAGGTCAGCAGCTCTGAGGTCTTGGTGAGAGCTGCTGTTGTAGAGAAGGGTGCATAGAACTCTGTGAAGGATTGGGCGTGAAGAGGAGGAAGAGAGAGCAGTCAAAGTTACATTCACAGTATTGGGCCAGAGATGCCAAATCCTGGGCGAGAAGCACTGAGATGCTGAAATCAAGAATTCTTTCCTGAAAAAGTTTGATTGAAGTTATCTTTTGGACATTCCTACAGAGCTAGGAAGTCGGCAGCTGGATGCAAGCCTGGAGCTGTGGAGAGAGAGCAGAGCTGCAGCTGCTGATTTGACAGTGGTTGGCTTATTGCTGGTGTTTAGAGTTATGAGACTGGGGGAGGCCAGCTGGTAGAGGGTGTAGCAGAAGAAGGGAGAAGGCCAAGGACAGCTCCTGGGCTCATCAGCATTAAGACAGCCTGAGAAGGATGGCTAGGGGGAGGGGAGAAACAGGAGAGTGGGTGCCTCAGAGACATATTTTAAATGGAAGGCATGGTACTGAGAGGTCAGTAGAAGAGCAAGTTAAAAATCCAGTGATCGCCGAGACCCGTTTGGCTCAGTGGATAGAGCGTCGGCCTGCGGACTGAAAGGTCCCGGGTTCGATTCTGGTCGGGGACATGTACCTTGCTTGCAGGCACATCTCCAGTGTGGGGTGTGCAGGAGGCGGCTGATCAATGTCTCTCATCGATGTTTCTGACTTTCTATCCCTCTCCCTTCCTCTCTGTGAAAAATAAGATATATTAAAAAAAAAATCCATTAGATTTGTCAAGATGCTGTCCTTGGTGATTGTGATTGGGCCTGAGACAGAAGTGATAACAGGCTGTGTGCTTCCGTGGAAGGAGGGGCTGTGGTCAGGCTGGTGGGAGCACAGCATCGTGAGGGAATGAGGATTGGAGTGTCACCGGTGACCTCTGATAATGAGCCAGTAAAGTAGGTATGAGACAGCTCCCCACTCTCGGTAACCTCTCGGGCAAAGTGTATAATCAGATCACTCTTGGCTATTCTCTGCAGCTTCTCTGTGGTGAAGTGGCTGTGGCGGGGGTGGGAAGAGGAGGGGAGGCCCCTGAGGGAACTGTTTTTATAGGAGACACAGAGCTGGAGGGTGTCCTTGCAACTGGGGAAGAAGCCTAAGAAAACCTCCACCCCAACGCTCAGGCGAGCGCACACACTCACACGCGCACACACTCAGCGCGCAAGTATGTGTATCCTTTTTTTTAAAAAAAAGAAATGTTAGTCTACTGCACAAATTGTCTCACACTTTGCCTTTTTACTAACTTTGTGATCTTAGAGAAGATTCCGGATTAGTATTTGTAGGTAGAGCTTCCTCATTCTTTTTGAAAGTTGCAGAGGATTCCATTTTATGGGTCCGTAATTGCTTTAACTCGTCTTCTGTTGGTGGACATTGTCAGTTTGTCCAATCTTCAGTCTTTACAGACAGTGCTGTAATATCCAGGTACCTATGTCACTGGAAACATGGAGTTCTCATTGTGGGATACATTTCTAGAAGTGGAGTTAAAGGATTGTTCATTTAAAATTTTGATGTCAGAATTTAGCAGTGTATATTCTCACAACTGGTCCATTCAGTGATGTTCCTCCACATACTCCTCAGTACTATGTTAAACTACTTTTATAGTTTAGCCACCTGACAGTGAAAAATACCTCATTGCAGTTCATGAGTGTAAACATCATTTCACAGGTTAAAGAGCTATTTTTTTCTTTTTATTTTTTAAAAAATATTTTATTGATTTTTTGCAGAGAGGAAGGGAGAGAGATAGTTAGAAATATCGATGAGAGAGAGACATCGATCAGCCATCTCCTGCACGCCCCCTACTGGGGATGTGCCCGAAACCAGGATACATGCCCTTGACCGGAATCGAACCCGGGACCTTTCAGTCCGCAGACCGATGCTCTTTCCACTGAGCCAAACTGGTTTCGGCTATTTTTTTTCTTAATTTTTATTTATTGATTAGAGAGAGAGAAGAAGGGGGGAAGGGGGAAACATCAACTTCTTGTTCCATTTATTTATGCACTCATTGGTTGATTCTTATAGGTGTCCTGACTGGGTATCAAACCCTCAACCTTGCATTTTGGGTCGATGCTCTAACTAACTGAGCTACCCACCAGGGCTTTTTTTTTCTTTCTTTCTTTCTTTTTGACACTGTTTGTTCATTGTCCAATTTCTCATTTGTTATCCTTTTGAGAAATTAGCCTTTTGTCTCTAATGTCTGGCAAATACTCTTTTCTTAGTTTGTTCTTCACAAATGAATTCAACTGCAGTTGACTGTTTTCTCAAGACCTTTAGCAGCACTACTTTTGGGATGTGGAGAGCCAGTCCCTAGTGCGAGCTGAGCTGTGTACTCACTCGGGCCTAGAAAGCAGGCATTTTCCCGCCCTGCTGTCCACAGGGCTGTGAATCGGGGACACTGAGGCTGAGCTGCTCTGTGTGCAGTTGGCCTGTGAGGAGGCATGAGCTGTCCCTTCCCCAGCACAGGGGCCTATCCACACAACGAGTCTCCTGGTGGTGCAAGTGGTTCCCTGAGAGATCAGACGTGTCCTCCTTCTCCTGAGGGCCCTACCGAGGGCTCCCTGTTGAGTCTTTTAAAAGGTAGATTTTTTAAGTGAGAAAAAAACATCTCTTTGTAGAAGAGGACACCTGTCTGTTTGTTTTCCCTTAGGGAGCGGAGAGCATAACCACATACACGTTCAACACTCACAAGGCACAGCATACCTTCTGTAAGAGATGTGGTGTGCAGAGCTTCTACACACCCCGCTCCAACCCTGGTGGCTTCGGTGAGTAAAAGAAACGACACAGCTCGGGGACTCCCAGTCACCGGGCTGCTCTGAGCAAAGCTGGTTAGCAAGGTGGGAGCTGTGTGCTCGGCTTGCCCCTGTGTGGCAAGACCCTTCCACATGCCTGTTTCAGATGAACAGATGCTGGGGTGGAAGCCTGGCTCTGGTCAGTCAGATGCCAGCCCCATCCTGATCTCATCCTGGTGCTGCCACAGCTGCCTCATAGGGCTGGCACTGAGGGGACAGCGAGCAAGAGAGAGATGGGGGGGCCGTGGGAAGGGAGGTAGCAATGGTGAGTAAAGGGATGAGGCAAGAACGAAGAGTGTTGATAATGCCATTCAAATTTTTTGATTTGTTCATAACAGAAACAAGAGAATCCCCCCAAGTCCCTCTTCCGGTCCTACTTGATCTGGAGGCAGAAACAACCTTTAGATGGTTGTTCAGAGTGATGCCACTTGCCGTGTGAACTGAAGCAGTGGTGAGGACGTCCCTGAGGGATCTTATTCCCATGGAGCGCAGCCTCCAGAACTGGGGGGCAGCTGGGCCGTGACCATCCTGTGCCTCGTGGTGGGGAGGGCATGGCAGCACCTTGCTCTTCTACCCACTTCTCAGAGCAGCTGCTGTCTATTCCCATATGTGATGCCTTTCTCCCACCTCGAGGCACAGGAAGGCTTTGGGACAGGGTCAACTCCTGTATAGATGGGGTGGCATTTAATGCTTAGAAGCACCTGTCTCAGCCAGAAAAGGCCTGAGAATTCTGCAGGCTGTCAGTCAGAGATTGCTCCAGGTGGAATCTTTCTGCTCTCTGTACTCAGCCTGTCTTGGCCTCACCTGGCTGAGGAAATCTGATCCCCATCTCAGAGATGAGGAAAGTAAGCAGGACCCTGTAAGCTCACGTGCAGCCCCGTGACGCTTGCAAATGTGGGTTTGTCCAAGAGCCAGTAGAGCACCTGGTCTCACTCACACAGAAGACCCCTTTCTCTGTGCCACTCCCCCCAGGAATCGCCCCACACTGCCTGGATGAGGGCACTGTGCGGAGCATGGTCATCGAAGAATTCAATGGCAGCGATTGGGAGAAGGCCATGAAGCAGCACAAGACCATCAAGAACATGTCTAAAGAGTGAGCACCTGCTTTCTCCTTTTCTGGAAAGGAAGAATGATGGGGCCACAGCGTGGCTGCCCTCTCTGCTCTTGGTGCCAGACAGCATGGTTGCCCCAGGCTGCTGGGCCCAGGCGACCGTCAGCTCCAGCTCTGCCTTCCACTCTAGCTATGTTTCCTTAGGCAGCTCTCTGTCCTCCGTAGCCCAGACTTCAATGTAGACTAGTTGACATCCTCTTTTTCTTCCCAACTTTTGTGTGATCTTTTAGAAAAATAAATATTTTAATATTAAAGCAGTTACAGTGATTTATCATTTTCTTTGTCTTTTGATTTTGCTTCTGATAAGTTTTTTGCTTCCTTGGTTAAGTTTATTCCTAAGTATCTTAATTTTTTTGTTATAATAGTAAATTGGATTGTTTGTTGAGTTTCTTTTCTAAGAATTCATTATTGGTGTACAAAACAACCTAGATTTTTGGGTGTTGATTTTGTATCTTGCTACATTGCCAATTTCATTTATTAAATCTAGTCGTTTTTTGGTGGAGTCTTTAGGATCTCTATGTACAATATCATGTCATCTGCGAATAATGAGAGTTTTATTTCCTCCTTTCTAATTTGGATGCCTTTTATTTCTTCTTGTCTGATCACTGTGGCCAGGGCTTCCAGTACTATGTTGAATAAGAGGGTGAAAGCAGACATCCCTGTCTTGTTCCTGTTTTTAGGGGAAATAGTTTTAGTTTTGCCCGTTGAGTATGATGTTCGCTGTATGTTTGTTATGTATGGCCTTTAGCATGTTGAGATATGCTCTCTCTATCCCATTTTGCTGATAGTTTTTATACAAATGGGTGTTGGATTTTTGTCAGATGCTTTTTCTGTGTCTATTGATATGATCATGTGATTTTTGTCTTTCAGTTTATTTATGTGATATATCACATTTATTGATTTACAAATATTGTACCAGCCTTGAATCCCTGGAGTGAATTCTACTTGGTCATGGTGTATGATCTTTTTAATAACTTGCTGAATGATATTTGCTAATATTTTGTTGAGGATTTTAGCATCTATGTTCATCAGGGACATTGGTAGTGTATTTATCTGGTTTTAGAATTAGATATTGCTGGCCTCAGAAAAAGAGCTTGAAAGTGTTCCTTCCTCTTGGATGTTTTGGAATAGTTTGAGGAGTAGAGGTGTTAGTTGTTCTTTGAAGGTTTGATAAAACTCCCCTGTGAGTCCATCTGGACCCAGAATTTTGTGTGCTGGGGCTTTTTTGATTACTGCCTTTATTTCATTAGTTTTATTGGCCTATTCAGGTTTTCTAATTCTTCCTGATTCAGTTTTGGAGGATTATATTTTTCTAGGAATTTGTCCATTTCATCTATATTGTCCAGCTTGTTGGCATATAGTTATTCATAGTATTTTCTTACAATCTTTTATATTTCTGTGGAGTCAGTTGTTACTTCTCCGTTTTAGTTTCTGATTTTATTTATTTGAGTTTTCTCCCTTTGTTTCTTGATGAGTCTGGCTAATAGTTCATCAATCTTGTTTATCTTTTTAAAGAACCAGCTCTGGTTTTCATTGTTGTTATATATATACACTTAGAGGCCCAGTGCACGAAATTCATGCACGGGGTGGGGGTGTCCTTCAGCCCAGCCTGCTCCCTCTCCAATCTGGGACCCCTTGAGGAATGTCTGACTGCCCGTTTAGGCCTGATCCAGGTAGTATCGCTGGCTCCCAACTGCTTACCTGCCTGCTTTCCTGATTGCCCCTAACCGCTTCTGCCTGCCAGCCTGATCACCCCCTAGTCACTCCCCTGCAAGCCTGATTGATGCCTAACTGCTCCCCTGCCAGCTGGTTTGCCCCTAACTTCCCTCCCCTATGGGCCTGTTCACCCCAACTGCCCTCCCCCGCTGGCCTGACTGCCCACAGTTGCCCTCCTTTGCAGGCCTGGTCCCTATCAACTGCCCTCTCCTGCTGGCCATCTTGTAGTGACCATCTTGTGTCCACATGGGGACAGGATCTTTTGACTACATGAGGGCAGCCATCTTGTGTGTTGGAGTGATGGTCAACCTGCATATTACTCTTTTATTAGATAGGATAGAGGCCTGGTGCATGGGTGGGGGCCAGCTGATTTGCCCTGAAGGGTATCCTGGATCAGGGTGGGTGTTCCCTTGGGGTGTGGGGTGACCTGGGCAAGGGGCCTGTGGTGGTTTGCAGGCTGGCCTCGCCCCCCGGCGACCCAAGTGGAGGCCTTGGTAGCTGGGATTTATTTATCTTCTATAATTGAAACTTTGTAGCCTGGAGCGGAGCCAAGCTTTCTGCTCACACAGCAGTCCTTTCATTACCAAATCAAATATATATATCATGGCAAATCTTAATAAATTTGCTCTTTGTTTTAGGAAAATCAATTGAAATGATTGTGAGGTAGACTAGATAAGGGGAAAAGAGCCGAGAGGAAATTCAGTAGTTCCCCCTGTCCATGGTTTGGGTCTCTGTGGTTTGTTATTCATGGTTAACCATAATCCCAAAGTATTAAATGGAAAATTCCACCTTACTTCCTTCCATTATGTTGACATCAGAAGGAGGAAGAGTACAGTGCAATAAGATATTTTTAGAAAGAGAGACCAATTTAACATAAAATTTATTACTGTCTCCTATATAATAAAAGCCTAGGTGGTGTGATGCCCTCGTGCGATGTTAGCACAAGATGGCTGCCTTCACATTGTCACAAGATGGCCATCACAAGATGGCCTGCAGGGATGGCAGTTGGGACAATCAGGCCAGCAAGGGAAGGCAGTTGGGGGTGATCAGTCTGGCAGGGGAGCAGTTAGGTGTCAATCAGGCCAGCAGGAGAGTGGTTAGGAGTCAGCAGTCCCAGATTGTAAGAAGGATGTCAGGGATCGAGCCTAAACCAGCAGTCAGACATCTCCCAAGGCATCCCAGATTGGAGAGGGTGCAGACTGGGCTGAGGGACAACCTCTTATGCACAAATTTTGTGCACTGGGCCTCTAGTCCTATCTAATAAAGAGGGAACATGCAGATTGACCCTCATGCCATCACAAATATGGTGGCGTCCATAGCCATAAGATGGTGGTGCCCAGTTCCGTCAGCTCTGCTGAGAGCAGACAGCAGGGTGTGGGGGTTTCATTGCCATGGCGGCAGCGAAGCCCCCAGGCCCAGCAGACATAGAGCAACAGAGGGAAGTGGCAGCTTCATTCACACGGTGAAGCCTCCAGGCCTCACAGACAGAGAGTGGACAGCGGGGTGTCAGGGCTTTGTTGCAGCAGTGGTGGCAAAGCTGCCAGGCCCACAGAGAGCAGAGAACCATAGGGAATGAGCCTAATCCATCAGTAGGACATCCCCTGACAGCTCCTGGATTGGAGGGGATACAGGTAGGGCTGAAGGACACATACCCTCCCGCACAAATTTTGTGCACTGGACCTCTAGTCTATATATATAAAAAAGCCTAAGAAATTGTTAGGACTGGATGATCAGTTGATAGATATGATGCGCACTGACCACCAGGGGCCAGGTGCTCAATGCAGGAGCTGCCCCCTGATGGTCAGTGCACTCCCACGGCCAACATCCCGTGGTCCCTCCTCCCGGCTGGCTGGCCCTGATCAGCCTCAACTGCTGGCCAGGCCAAGGGACCCTACCTGTGCACAAATTTGTGCACCGGGCCTCTAATGTTAGAATTTTCTGCTTTATTGGTTATTGTTAACCTCTTACTGTGCCTGATTTATAAATTAACCTTTATCATAGATGTGTATGTATGGGAATAGGTTTGGTGTTTTCTGCAGTTTCAGGCATCCACTGGGGTATTAATCATCTCCCCTGCAGGTAAGGGGGGACAGCTGTACACATGGACTGGGGTTCTGTGTGGTCACCATCTCTGCCAAGTCGTTGACAACCTGTTGACAGACAACCTTGTTCTGACTAAGGTAGAAGGAGTTAATAAGTTATACAGGTAAAACGTGAGTATATTATACAGTGAATGTTCCCTCTGGTATATCATACCTACCTACCTTGCTAATTTTAATATTATGTAAAAATACAAATTTTATCTTTCTTTAAAAATTAAAGAAATATATGTTGTTATTGATTTTAGAAAGAGTAAGGGAGAAGGAGAGAGAGAGAGAAATATCTGCCTCCTACACATCACCTACTGGGGATCAGGCCTGAAGCCCTGGGCATGTGCCCTAACTGGAAATTGAACATGGGTCCAATGCTCAACCAACTGAGCCACTCCTGCCAGGGCAATTTTGTGTATCTTTTAAAAACATAAATGATATCACGTTGCACCTTTTGTTCTAACAACTTTCATCTTTGTTTAGAAACCTCAGTAGACATTTCCTCATTATTAGCTGTTACATAGAATTGCATAGTATGGGTATAATTTAACTTTTTTTTTTCATGGAAATTGGGGTTTCTAGTTTTTGTTTTATAATGAGTGTTAACAATAAACATTATTTTATATGCCTCTGTACATGTGTATTCTTTGAGGATATAGAAGTAAAATTATTGGATTAAAGATGTGCATATTTTACTACACTTGATCTTAGCCAAAAGGCCGAGAAGCGATAAAGATATGCATATTTTAAATATTAAAAATATTGCTAAGTTGCCCTTGAAGTGTATGCTAGCCTCTAAAATATCCATCTGCCCTGCACATAGCAGAATGACCTCACCATCACCTGGTGTTATTAGTCTTTTTAATTGTGACCAGTCTGTTGGGCAAAATGTTTCATTTTTTTAAGTATCCATTTCCAAATTACCTGTGAGATTGAGCATTTTTTTAATGCTTCTTGGCCATTTTAATTTCCTGTCCTGTCAGTTGCTTTATCATGTCTTTTTTCCCATTTTTCTTTGGGGCTGTTTTTTAATCTGTCAGTTAAAAAATATTAGTAAAACATCAATGAGAGAGAATCATTGATTGGTGCCTTCTGCCCACCCCCTACTGGGGATCGAACTTGCAATCCTGGTTCATGGGTTGTTACTCAATCACTGAACCATACCAGGCAAGAGTAGACTTTTTATTTCCAGTACTTCCCTGAGGATATATTTTTAAAAAAATATATTTTATTGATTTTTCACAGAGAGGAAGGGAGAAGGATAGAAGGTTAGAAACATCAATGAGAGAGAGAGAGAGACATCCATCAGCCACCTCCTGCACGCCCCCTATTGGGGATGTGCCCGCAACCAATGTACTTGCCCTTGACAGGAATCGAACCTGGGACCCTTAAGTCCGCAGGCCGATGCTCTATCCACTGAGCCAAACCGGTTCGGCTGAAGATATGTTTTTAAGAGAGAAAGAGATGGGGCGGTGTAGGGAGAGAAAGGAGAAGGAAGAGAGGGAAGAAGGGAGGGAGGGGAGAGAGAGGGAGAAATACCATTGTGAGAGAGAAATATGGATCAGTTGTCTCCCATATGTGCGGTGACCGGACACCAAACCTACCACCTAGGTATGTACCTTGACCAGGGATTGAGCCTGCAATCCCTTTTGGTGTATGGGACCATCTTCCAACCAACTGCGCTACCTGGCCAAGGCTATACTTTATTTTTATTTATTGATTTGAGAGAGTAATGTTGATTTGTGGTTCTACTCATTTATGCATTCATTGGTTGATTGTTGTATGTGCCTTGACTGGGGATTGAACCTACAACTTTATGTTTCGGGATGATGCTCTAACCAAATGAGCTATGAGCCAGGGCTGGGAATAGTTTTTTTATGATGCTGAACTTTGTCATCTAGGAAAGTGGCATGTCTCACCACTTTGATTTGTTCTTTTATGCCTATCAGGTAAGTCTCATCTATTCTCCATGTAGAAGCAGTTTAAATGGCGCATTTTGTGTTGGCTTTATTTCTGGTAGCTTTTTTGTTTTGTTTTTATGAATGAAATCTTTTCTTACAGTTTGCAGTTGGTACTGTTGATGGAGAGGAATCCTGTTGTGCCTGGTGTGTTAAACTTTTATCCGGCCACTTGTTGAAATTCCAGTGACTTTCTAAGCTAGTCTATTGAAAGTGCCCTAGGCAGTGAGGTCACTAGCAGAAGCCGGAACAGCTAATGGGCCCCTGAGTGGAAACTGTCCTAGCTTCAGCCTCCTTGGCCATCCTCTTAGAGGTTGGTATGTCCCCACTTGTTTCAGGGGAGGCCACGGTTTGGTACCAGCCAGGAGGACTTGGAATCACGCCATGGATAGCAGCCTGGCATGTTTGGAGTGAGCGCTCAGCTTGAGAGCACTCCTCTGGGTGTCCCCTCATAGAGCACTTTCCCAGGATCTGCCTCACACCTTATTCCTACTATGCCCTCTGGAGGGATATAAGGGGGTATTTGCTACAACTTAGTTCCTATTTTCTGATTTCATAAAGGAAGGAAACAATTCTGAAACCAGTGAGAACTTCCCAAGGTTGCATTTCACTGGCTGTTCTTAGTGGAAGTCCTGCCCTAGGACCCTCAGCACCTTTCCCGAAATGGCCTCCACTTCTCTGAAGCGCATGGCACTAGGCCCAGTGCTTGCTTTTGTGGCTGATGACAAGCTCCAGGAGGATCTGTCATCCCCTGTACCTCCTCGTCCCTCGGGCAGGAAGAGCAGCCTGCGAGCAGCAGGGACTGCAGCTGCTGCAGCTCAGGCTGCATGTGGGTTCCGGAGAGCACGCAGGCTGTTTCCTGGTTCCCCTCTGGGCAGCATTGCTGCCGCCCATCAGGTGATTCCCGCATCTGTCCAAAGCAGCAGGAGGAAGAAAACAGTTCTGAGCTCTTAAGGCTCTGATCAGCTCTTTAAAGATAACTAGGATTCTTTCCCTTATATCTTGCCTCTTCCAAACTCCTCAGACCTTGCTTCAAGGCTCACCTAATTAGACCAGGTGTCTTCAGTTTTTAATTACTGTTGACTTCACTTCCAAGTGGATTTTTCTTTTAAAAATATCAGCTTGCGATGGGAGCCCAGAAGCGGGAGGAAGAGAGAAGATTCAGCCTTGACCAAGACTTAACACCGACCAAACTATGTTTTTGTTCCCCGACTTCTTGTGGTCCAAGAACATAAACACTCTATCCTGGTCAGCCGTCTCTCTGTAAGGTGTGACTGCTTCACTTTTCACAGAATTCACTGACATCACCTGCTCTCTTTTCATCACTACTGACTCGTCGGGTGTCCCCAGGTAAGATGTGCTTCTTCTAGGAGATGTTCAAGATGATCCACTGATATGTGGGAAGAAACTGTTAGAATTTCTGTTTATCTTTTAACATTTTATCTTTTGTGTATGCTTTATAATGTGTGTGTTAGCACTTAGGAGAGATATATTATTGAAAAAATCAAAATGAGGAGATTCTTGCTCTGGCCTGGTTGTTTCTGTTTTCCCCAATCAGTGCTTCCATCAAACATCTGTCAATGTACCTTTGTACTGGTTTGTTTCCTGGGGATAAATGCGAACACTCAGAATTGCAGTCAAGGGAAATGTGCATTTTCATTCTTTTTGGCACATTGATTTCCAGAAGATTCACCATCTTATGTTTCCTCCATTAGTATAGTATATATATGTCCATTCTCTCACCTAAAGAATTATTTTTATAGAAGTCTTTCCAAATTAGATGAGTGAAAAGGTCCTTTTCATTTCATTTGTGTTTCTTTAATTAGCAGTGTTGTTTATTTTTTACACTAAATGAGCGTGTGTGCAGAAAGGGAGGGAGGGGAGAGAGACCTCTTCATGTCCTTTCAGTCTTCAGTTTTCTCACTGCTCAGGTCCCCGGGAAACCTCTTCCACTCTAGTTCTGTCATCACCTTCAGGGGTAAATGGACTTTCATATTTGCTTTAATTTGCATGCCATGGTTGCTACTGAAGTTAAATAATCTTTGATACTTATTGGCCATTTGGATTTCCTCTTTTATGAATTTTCATCCTTAATCCATTTTTCTTCTAGGATGTTTTCTTATCAATCTTTATATACAGTATTAGGGATATTACATCTATAATATTTGTTATAACACTTAGAAAACTTGTTGTGAAATATTTGTCTCTTTATATCTTATGGGTTTCTAGCCTGGCTTAGAAGGTCGGCCTCACTCCAAAGTACATATGTTTTTAGTTTCCCAGATTTCTTAAATGATATATATTTTTAAATGTTTATTGATTCTACTTATTTATTTATTTTTGTTAATTCTCACTGGAGGTTATTTTTCCCATTGTTTTTTTTAGAGAAAGTTGAAGGGAGGGAGAGAGAGAAAGAGAGAGAAACATCAATGTGAGAGAGACACATTGATTGGTTACCTTCCACCCCCACCCTGATGGGCCTGGGATCAAACTACGTGCCCTTGACTGGAAATTGAACCTGCAATCCTTCAGTCCTCGGGCCAATGCTCTAACCACTTAGCTCACTGGCCAGGGCTACTTATTGATTTTGGAGGAGGGCAGGGGAAGGAAATGGAAAGAGAGGGCGGGGGAGGAGGAGGAGGGAAGAAGAACAACAACAACAAACAGCAACAACATCGATTTAATATCCCACTTGTTGATGTATTAATTGGTTGCTTCTTGGATGTGCCCTGATCAGAGATTGAACCTGCAACTTTGGCACATCGAGACGATTCTCTAACAAACTGAGCTACCTGGCCAGGGTCAATAATATTTTAATTGTTTTGTTTTTTACAGGTAAATCTATAATTCATCTGGAATCATTTTTGTTTTTGGTATAAGGTAGAAACTCTGTTTTCTTCCAATTTCCTGACCAGCCCTTCTGAAACCATTTATTAAAGACTTTCTTCACTGAATTAAAATGCCATGGTTATATATCATGTACTTCTCAGGTAATTTGGGTCTGTTTCTGGATTTTCTCTTCTGTTCAACATCGGTTTATTTCTATACCTTTATCTTACTGTTTTGACTGCAAGGGCTTTATGTTTTAATATATATAGAAAGGCAGCTCTTGCAGGTCTCATATCTCTGTCCTTTAAAAAAATACTTTTATTGAATTTTAAGGAGAGAGGAAGGGAAAAGGGAGAGAGAGAAACATTGATATGAGAGTGGAACACTGATGGGCTGCTTCCTGCGTGCTTCCCACTGGGGATCTAGCCTGAAACCCAGGCATATACCCTGACTGGGAATCAAACTGGTGACTTCCCAGTGCATGGGACAATGCCCAGCCAACTGAGCCACACTGGCCAGGGCACATCTCTGTCCTCTTTAATTTTTCTGTTTGAGCTATTTTTGGAAATTTTCTTTTCTAATATATTTTAAAAATAATTTTATCTAGATCAAAGATAATATTTCATTTAGATTCTGCCTAACTGGTTTGGCTCAGTGGATAGAGCGTCAACTTGTGGACTGAAAGGTCCCAGGTGCAATTCCAGTCAAGGGCACTTACCTTGGTTGTGGGCACATCCCCAGTAGGAGGTGTGCAAGAGGCTGTTGATCAATGATTCTCTGTCATCATTGATGTTTCTCTCTTGCTCCTCTCTGAAATAAATAAAAAATAAAATAAAAATGGTGGTGATTTAAGAATATGTTTGAGCTTTTGTTTGTTAATTCTCACTGGTGGATATTTTTTTCAGTCGATTTAAGAGAGAATAGAAGGAAGGGAGAGAAAAACATCAGTGTGAGAGAGCTACATTAATTGGTTGCCTCCTGCAAGAGCCCCAATCAGGGAGGGGAATTTACAAGCCAGTTATTTGCCCTTGATTGGAATTGAACATACAACCCTTGGGTCTGTGGGTCAATGCTCTAACCACTAAACAATGCAGGCCAGAACAGAATATGTTTGAACCATCAACTTAAGATAGATTGCCATAAACATAGCTTGGCATATATTATCAACCTAGGACCAACTCAGAGCCAACAGGAATCCCTAATTTTAGGTGTAATAAAGAAGGAAACTTCATTCAGTGCAAAACAGCTCAATTGTGATATGGCATGGCTGTGAAAACAGCATGGCTGTGAGGCATCCCTAGGACCAGACCCTCTCTGACTAGAAAGCTCTGCTCTGTCCTCACTGCTCTGCTCTGCTCTATTCTGTGCCAGTCTGCTTTGGCCAGCACTGGTCTGCTTTGCTCTGTTCCAACTTCTGTGTTTCAGCTCAGCTCAGAAACACAGTCTTCAGCCTTAGATGGGAAGGGAACGTGCACTCATAGAGCCAGAGAGGAGCTCGCTTATATGGACAAGAGAAGAGATCAAGAGAATAAGAAAGCAGAGAAGAACTACAAAAATAATCAGAAAAACAGTGAATAAAATGGCAATAACTACATAACTATCAATAATTACTTTAAATATAATTAGCCTAAATGCTCTAGTCAAAGAGAAATGGACAAAGAAGATGTAAAACATGTATACAATGGAATATTGGCCATAAAAAGAATGATATTTTACCATTTGTGAAAGCATGGATGGATCTCGAGGGGAATTGTGCTAAGTGAAATACGACAGACAGGTAAAAACAATACTATATGATTTCACATATATGTGGAATCTAAACAAATGAATAAACAAAACATACAGAGAACAAACTGAGGGTTGCTAAATGGGAAGGGTGTTGGGGGTTGGGTAAAAAAGGTGAGGGGATTTGAAGTACAGATTGGTAGTTAAAAAATAGTCACAGGGATGTAAATTACAACATAGAGAATACAGTTAGTGATATTGTAATAACTGTATGGTGTCAGATGAGTACTATTATTATTGATGGAATCACTTCATAAATTATGTAATTGGTAACTGCTATACATCTGAAACTAATATAAAATAATATTGGAAAAAATATTTACATCATGGGGATGTAAAGACAGCTTAGGGAATATAGTCAGTAATCTATATATATAAAAGGCTAACTGGCCAAAACTGGTTTGGCTCAGTGGATAGAGCATCAGCCCGCGGACTGAAAGGTCCCAGATTCAATTCTGGTCAAGGGCATGTACCTTGGTTGCAGGCACATCCTCAGTAGGGGGTGTGTAAGAAGCAGCTGATCCATGTTTCTCTCTCATTGATGTTTCTAACTATCTCTCTTCCTCTCTGTAAAAAAATCAATAAAATATATTAAAAAAAAAGGCTAAGTGGCCGACTGTCCATCCATCCGACCATCTGACCATCTGACCAGCTGGTATATGTGATGTGCACTGGCAATTTAAAAATAAACGTTGACTCACGCATGCATGATATATATAAAACTCTCCCTGGTGCCAATTGCACATATGTGTTTTGATCTGTCATTGTTGGTCATGAATTTGGTTATTTTTGTTTACATTCAGTGTGAACCACATCACAATTTATTTGACCGTCCAACTGACAGGCCAGCCAGTACATATGACACGCACTGGCAATTTAAAAATAAATGTTGACTCATGCATACATGATACATATAAAGCTCTCACTGATACCAATAGCATGCATGGTTTAATTTTATAATACTATATTATATATACTGCTTTGACATGTAATTTTTTGCAGTAAGTAATTACCACATGGATCTTCTAATTAATTTCCTTTCAATGTGCATGAATCTGTGCACTAGGCCACTGGTATATATAAAAGGCTAAGTGACTGACCGCACATATGTCCAACCACCTGGCTGGCTGATACATATGATGTGCACTGGCAATCATAAAAGGGTAATATACAAAACAACTGAATGGCAGAATGACCGGAACACCCACAACCCCTCTCCCCAGCTGACCCTGCCCCACAGTGGGCACCCCCACTCTGGTTGGGGGCAGCGCTGGCCAGCAAACCTGCGGCCCCTTGCCCAGGTTGGCAATACCCCCCATGAGCCCCCCACTCCAGCCAGCCCGTCCCTAATGGCCCCACCAATGCACGAATTTGTGCACCAGGCCTCTAGTATTCACAATAAAATTGTCAGTAGTTTTCTTCTTTGTGATATATCATGTTTTGGTGTGATGTCTGTGAGTTGGAGTACTTTACTATTTTATTCTAGCTTTAATACCATCTACACTAGGAACTTTAAAAAATATAACTACCTAAGATCTTTTGATGTTATTTATTTGGTCTGTTGTCTTTTACTTTTTAAGTAAATTTTAGTCAGGTAAAATCCCATTCATAAGATGCCTTGCCATTGAATAAATCCAGTTGTTCCTTCTCACCAGTACCCTGCCTAGTTCCCATTCCCAAATGTGGGTGGACTAAAGCTGGTGCTGGGTCATAGGGAAGAAGGGGATTTGGAAGTGACCACCTTGGTCAGGACTTGTTCAGTTTGAGAGCATTTTTTTCTTTGAAAAGGTTCAACAAAAGGAGCAGGATGAAGACAGCCACCATGTCAATATTAGTTTGTGCTGGAGACCAACCCTGTAGAGCTTGGCTCATGTCACCCCTGCCTAGCTATGGAGCCAACCTGCCTAGCTATAGGGCCACCCATACCTAGCTAAGAGCCACCCCTGCCTAGCTATGGAGCCACCTCTGCCTAGCTATTGAGCCACCTTGGTGCACAGGCTTCCTTTCCTTCTAGATTTTGCCATGAAAGCAGAACAGCTGTCCACCCAAGGATTGGCACCACTACCTTTGTGTTTTGGATGTACCAGCTTTATGCCTAGTCATGCAAAGATAAAAAATACTGGTTTTCTTGAATCTTGCAGTGAGGCAGGCCTGCATTTTGGGGACTGATATGTTTGGACCCTGTTTTACACTGTGGTAGGGTTTTGTGGTAGTCCAGAATTTCCTAGGAAGCTATCCCTTTCCTTTAGATTTTCAATTTTGTTGCCATGGACTTGCATATCATCTAACTGTCTTTTTTTTTGTGGCTGTAACATTTATTGCAGCCACATTGTTTTCTCTTTCTGATTTAGACTTGCTAGGGGTTGGCTTAATTGATTTTCAAAGAAAACTTATCCTTTCCACTATTTTTTGTTTCATTTACTTTTTCCTTTCACATGTGAAAATGTAACTTTTTAAATTGGTTTATATTGTTGATTTTCTTAAATTGAATCTCCATAGTTGACTTACTTTCAGTCTTTTTTAAAATAAGTGTTTAAGACTATGTATTACATGAATACAGATCCCATTTAAAAGTGTTCTTTTTATTACTTTTTTAGATAATTTGTAATCACCTCTCTGATCTAGGAATGAGTTAGGAGTTTCTTGATTTCAAAGATTTTGGTTTTGGGTTATTTTATAATTTCTTTGAATGTTATTATGATTGAAGAATGCTTTGGGGAATTAAGTATTTCTTAGTGGCTAATAATTAACTTTTTTGGTAAATGTTCTATTACATCAGAAGTGAATGCTGACTTTAAGTTTCTTATATTATTCAACGGTGTGTTTTTATTTTTTTGCCAAATCGATTTGTAAAAATTCTGAAAGAATATTAAAGTCTTTTAATATTATTGTTTTATTTTAAATAAAGAACTTGTAGTTCTGGGAGATTTTGTTTCATGTATCAGGATGCTGTGAAACTTAGTGCATCTCTTCTCACAGAGTGAACCTACTATAAAATATCTCCCACTGTGCAAGTTTAATGATTTTTATGTTTAGACTAGAGGCCGAGTGCACAAATTTGTGCATGGGTGGGGCCCCTCAGCCTGGTTGGCTATCGGGTCCAATCAGGGCCCTCTCACCCAGTCCCAATTGGGGCCGATTGGGGCCAGCTGGCCAGGGGAAGGGACCACGAGAGGTTGACTAGCCACAGTAGGTTGGCTGTGGGAGTGCACTGACCACCAGGGGGCACCTCCTGAATTGAGTGTCTCACCCCTGGTGGTTAGTGCACGTCATAGCTACTATCTGGCCATCCAGTTGTCCGGTCCTATCAGTCACTTACCAGTAGGCTTTTATATAGAGAGACTAGAGGCCCAGTGCATGAAATTAGTGCTTGGGGGGTGGTCCCCTCAGCCCAGCCTGCATCCTCTCTAATCCAGGACACCTCAGGGGATGTCTGACTGCTGGTTTAGGCCCAATCCTATTTCTCTCAATCCAGGACCCCTGGCTCCTAACTGCTCACCTGCCTGCCTGCCTGATTGCCCCTAACTGCCCGTCCTGCCAGCCTGATCACCCCTAACTGCCTCTGCCTACTTGCCTAATAACTTCTAACTGCCCCCCCCCCCCCC
>PVJN01018177.1:0-39404 GCA_004026805.1 Lasiurus borealis
TTTATTTTTTAAAAGGCACATGCTGGTTTTAATAGTATATATTTCCATTTGAGAAAACTCCTAAATAAATCAATATACACAGGATAAACCATACATTTTTAAAAATAGTAAAACATTTAAGGAAATATGCTAAAATGAGGGTACACTTACAAAGGGCTGAGCTGAGCTAGAGGAAGCTGGGCTGCCAGATGTCAGAGTACACAACTGAGACAAGCCAAATGAAAGGAACACTCAAGCCTTTAACCACTCACAGCAGCAGAATAAGAAGCTAAACCTTAGAAATCACAGCTTCTGCCCACTCCTTTTCCCTGTTTTCCCATAGAACAGTGTGTGGTCTAGGCAGAAGGATCAGCATAAAACTGAGGGCCATTTCATTGTCAAGGATACCCTGATCAGAAGACTCATGCACTTGCAGTTTTATAGGCCTTGTGGCCGGAGGTCAGGTGGAGGGGCTAGGTGTGAAAAAATAGAGTTTGAGGGAAGAAAGGTTGTTTCTCCATTCCTGTCATAAAGTATTCAGCAGAGGCACCTGAGAAAGTTCTCTGCTGAAGGCCCCAAATAAAGAGTCTCCAAATGAAGGCACTTATGTGCATGCGTGGCTAGACTGGACCTGAGTCCTTGAATATAACTCCCTTCAGAGACGGCAATGCACTGTGTGTGTACTAAGTTTGGTGTGCGGAGGGCAGCTCTACCCCATGAGGCCTAACAAGTAAAGCCTCTGTAACTGCCGAGGGTCAACCTTAAAAACAAAACCATACACAGGATTTTGGCCTGCAGCCACGAGACTGCTACTATTATGCCCCAGCCACTATACTAAGAGTTGAGAATGTGAGCCAGACAGACATTTTGCACGTGTGGCACTTTTATTCTAGTAAAAAAGAAAACAAAAAAATTATAACTTAATTCAATTTGCACTTTGAAACATCACTGTCTTCCAGGTATTGAATGGATAGAAAGATAGGCAAGAAATAAAAGTTTGAAGATCAGTGATAGCAAATAAAGAATTAACAGTAGTTATCAAAGCAGCAGAATTTTAAGAATTAATCTCAATTTTCTTCGTTTTTCTCTATATTTCCAACTGATCAACAACAGCTATGTATTGTAGTTATAGCTGAATGTTTAGTGCTTGTTTGGCCTTAAGTAATAAATGGAAATGTTTCTTAGGTGCAGAAGCACAATGAAAAAATCACTGAGTTACTGAGGGTACTAAGAACTAAGAAACATTTGGGAACCTCTTGTGTAAGTTTTTACAGAAAGTACTTTTAAACAATCTATCTGAATCAATTTAAGTGTTCCCTGCTTTTATAGTCCCTATCCCATCCTATTCTCCTCATCTTTATTCTCCAATTTATCCTATTGGTAATCTCATAAAAATCTACTCCTCTACCTGCCCTCTCCCCCCCATAATCTCACCACATTCTACATGCCAGATGAATATTACTACCTGGAATAGCCTGCACATTCCCTATACTTTCCTGGTACTCTACCTAAGTCGAAACTTCCCTCTGGTAGGTGTATCTGTGTGTGTACACATATATATATACATACATGTTTTTGTTTAGGTATCCTATCTAATAAAAGATTAATATGCAAATTGATCGTACCTCTGCTACACTCACAAGCCATGCCCACCAGCCAATCAGAGCAAGTATGCAAATTAACCCGAGGCTTCGGCCACAGAGAGTGCAGGAGAGAGGCCTGGGTTGCCCCTGGTGATGGAAGAAGCCAAGCTTTCTGCAAAGCCTGGCCTGCAGAGGTTAATTAAGGCAACAAAGTTTCAATGGCTGTGCCAGCAGAAGGCTTGGCTCTGCTCCAGGCTACAAAATTTGAATTGTAGAAGATAAATAAATCCCAGATACCAGGGCCTCCACTTGAGTCGCTGGCGGGGGCATGGCCTGCCTGTAAACCATCACTGGCCCCTCACCCAGGCCACCCCATGCCCCAAGGGAACACCCACCCTGATCCAGGACACCCTTCAGAGCAAATCAGCAAGCCCCCACCCATGCACCAGGCCTCTATTCTATCTAATAAAAGAGTAAAATGCAGATTGACCATCACTCTACACACAAGATGACTGTCCCCATATGGTCACAAGATCCTGCCCCCATGTGGACAAGATGGCCACAAGATGACCAGCAGGGGAGGACAGTTGGCAGGGACCAGGCCTGCAAGGGAGGGCAGTTGGGGGTGATCAAGCCTGCAGGGGAGAGCAGTTAGGGGTGACCAGGCTGACAGAGGAGAGAAGTTGGGGGTGACTGGCCTGTAGGAAAGGGCAATTAGGGGCAAACAGGCTGGCAGGGGAGCAGTTAGGCATCAATCAGGCTGGCAGGGAAGTGGTTAGGGGATGATCAGGTTGGCAGGCAGAAGCAATTGGAAGCCAGCAGTCCTGGATTGTGAGAGGGAGCAGGCTGAGCTGAGGGATACCCCCACCGCTGCACGAATTTTGTGCACTGGGTCTCTAGTGTTTTTTATATATATGAACAGGTAATGTTTATCTGTACATAGAAAAAAAAAACACACTAGAAGAACATATACTAACAGTGTTTATCTCTAGCAGGTGTAATTGTGCCAACATTTCATTACTAGTCTAAATTATTCTGTAAAATTTTCCCATAGTCCCTAATTAGAACCACTCATTTCCCTCCAACACTATCTCAGCACTCTACTTGCATCTCTATAACTACAGAGCAGTCTGCTCTGGATCAATTACTTAAATCTTTCTTCACTACATAGTGAGTCCCTAGGCCTTTTGATGTTTCCTCCCACAGTACCTAACATAGGACAGTGAATACTTAAAATATAATAATCACTGTGATGAGTTTATATACCAATCAGGTATTAGGAAAATACCCTAATACCTTACATAGAAGGGCATTTAATTAATTTTCTGCAAACCTTTTGATTGAAGAATTGTTGGAGAATGTTGTAAGAAGTCTCCAAATTTCTGCAGTGTTCCTTCTTTTTTCTTAGCAGTCGAGTTTACATTAACTGCAGATGCCTGACTTCGTAAAGAATATGTTTTATGCGATGATGACCTTGAGGAAACCTAATAAACAAACATTTTTTGTTATTGTTGATGAAGACTGTTAGAAGGAAATATTACAGCCACTGTTGAATTAAAAGGCCAGACACAGGTTATGAATTCCCAGACACTGAATTTTAATTAAGAATATAAAGAGAGCCCTGGCCTGGTGGCTAAGTTAGTTGGAGCATTGTCCTTTGCTCCAAAAGGTTATTGATTTGATTCCTCGTCAGGTACGTATGGGAGACAGCTGATCGATGTCTCTCTCTTTCCCCCACCCCCTTCCTCTCTCCTCTCTCTCTAAAATCAATGGACTTATCCTCAGGTGAGGATTAAAATATATATAAAGGGCTGGAGAATGGCAAGCTGAGTGTGATAGGCAGAATGTTAAGTGAGAAGTGAACAAGTGCCTGCTACTAGCCAAATGCTAAAGTTTACATTCTAAGCTGAATTAGATGAGTAGAAATAAAAGATAAATGAGTTATAGTTAGACAAAACTGAAAAATTATCAATCAGATGTGACATCTTTATTTTTAGGTTCTACTTTATAAATATAGAGTATTGAAATGGTCAATTTTGGACAAATTAAAAGACAAACCTTTTGTTGCTTTTTGATGGGAGAATTTTTATGCTCAGAAATAGGAGACTTCAAATTAGTTCTGGGTGTAGTATTCTTATTTTCACATTTCACCAACTCCTAAAAAATAATATATTTAAGGACTGGTTAATTTCTTGACAATATTTTCTTTCTCTGGAGTTGAGAGAGAGAGAGAGAGAAAGAGGTGAAGAAGAGGGAAGGAAAGGAGGAGCAGGAAGGAGGAAGAAAATAGAAGTGGAAAGGGGAAAAGATGGGGGGTAAGGGAGGGAAAAGGGAAAAGAAATGGGGGAGAGAACAGTTCTTAACCAGGGGTGATTTTTGACTCTAGGGAATACTGGCAATGTCTGGAGATATATTTGGCTGTCATTGCTAGGGAAAATGGAATTTTATTGGCATCCAGTGGGTAAAGGCCAGAATGGTGCTTAACACCCCTATGATGCTTGGGACAACTTTCCTAAAGAAAGAGATTTCTTATCCCAAATGTCAATAGTACTAAAGTTAAAAAACCCTGACTAAAAGCATAAATTTTTTCCCAACTTTAGTGAAATATTAATTTATAACATAAGGAGTTTAAGGTGTATAATGTGATGATTTAATACATTTGCAAAATGATTAAAGGTATGAATTTTCCCCACACCATATATAATGAAACTAAAGACCTGGTGCATGAAATTCATGCACAGGAGTGTATGTCCCTCAGCCCAGCCTGCACCCTCTCCAATATGGGATTCCTTTCATAATCCAGGACTGCTGGTTCTCCCCAACTGTGCTCCCCTGCAAGTCTGGTCCCCCTTAACTGCCCTGTCCTGCAGGCCTGGGTCCCCCTCAACTGCTCTTCCCTGCAGGCTTGATCACTTTCAACTGCCCTCCCTTGCAAGCCTGGTTCCTCTCAACTGCCCTCCCCTGCTGGCCATCTTGTGGCAGCCATTTTGTGTCCACACTGGGGCAGCCATCTTGTGTTAGGGTGATAGTCAATTTGCATATTACTCTTTTATTAGATAGGATTATGAGCTAAATGAAACAGATTACAAGGGAGAACATCTTTCATTTGAACCCACACAGTACAACAATATACCTTTCCTTTCCTCAACTTCCAAATCCTGCAAAGCATCTATGTCTAAGACCTCTAACTGAAATTTGATAGCATTGAAAACATCTACAGTATAAATGTGAAAATTAAGGAACATACTCTGTCTTCCCTTCTAAATAGACATGACATCTTAGGAAAAGCTTTTGTAGTATTGTTAACTGAAATGAACTGGCATAAATCCTAGTTATACCAAAGATTGTAAGCATAAAAGTGGGGGACAGGGGCCGGAATAGAAGCAGAGAAAAGATCATGACTGAGCTTCAGAATTCAAGTCACCATGTGAAAGCCATTAAGGGTCAAAAGAA
The DNA here is from genome assembly GCA_004026805.1 of Lasiurus borealis. NCBI lineage: Eukaryota > Metazoa > Chordata > Mammalia > Chiroptera > Vespertilionidae > Lasiurus > Lasiurus borealis. The sequence continues at coordinate 5,016 of PVJN01018177.1, forward strand.
GCAGATTTTATTAAAGGGGAAGGCAGGTGGCATCATGGGAAGCAAACAAACAGGATAGATTGTAACTCCATCACACTTGTAGTGTTCGATAAAGAGCACATTGGAGACTTCACTGGGATAGAATATAACACTGTATAAATGATTTTCATGAGGGCCTCAGTTTATTATAGCAGTTAAGAGCTAGTAAAATCAATTAAAACTTTTTAAGTTTTACATGATTTGCCTACAATAATCAGTATCTATTCTGAAATACACATGGAGCATAAAGGAGAGTATAAACCAATAGTAACATGAATAACTTTTTTTAATACTGTATATACAACAAATTTTCCTTTTCCCTTGAAAAAAATCAATCAAGGAAATAAACATAGATGGTAAAATACTTAGCATTTTAATGGTATCTAAAATATATTAGATAAATTAAATATAGAATAAAAGTTAACAAAGGCTCTAGACAACAACCTCTAAAGGTGTTTTAGGTATAGAAGGAAATAGTCTAAATAATATTCATTTAGTAAATTTATTACCTGATGGAGAGCCTCAGGAGTATGGTTAGTACTACTTCTGCTCTTCCACCAGCTTGAAAATATAGTACTCTTTAAAAGAGTTAAAAAAAAAAATTAAAATGTTGAAGATAGTTATTGTGTTGAAGAGCTTAGAATTAGTTTTAAACTTAGAATAAATTACTTTTAAAATTATCATTTCCATTTATTACCTATCTATGACATGTGAAATAAAAACTATGCATTTTAAACATACTACATCTACTCTTTTATTTCCAAAAGGAGGAAACTGGGGGTCAGAAAGTTTGTGTGACATGATAGAGGATTGGATAACTCTACAATCAAAAAGCTGCAGTAGAAAAAGAAAAAGCAGCAGTAAGAAGAAACAAACATTGTTTTTTTAGCCTTCTACTAAACAGAGGTCCAAATTCTAATATACTGGCTGTTAAGAAAAAGAATTTATCTTCTAGCCGAAACTGGTTTGGCTCAGTGGATAGAGCCTTGGCCTGCGGACTGAAAGGTCCCAGGTTCGATTCCGGTCAAGGGCAGGTACATTGGTTTCGGGCACATCCCCAGTAGGGGGCATGCAGGAGGCAGCTAATCGATATCTCTCTCTCATTGATGTTTCTGACTTTCTATCCCTCTCCCTTCCTCTCTGTGAAAAATCAATAAAATATATTTAAAAAAAATATATATATATATACATATATATCTTATAAAAGACAACATAGAATTATGACAATAGAGACATAAGATATAGATAAACTATATATATTTTAATATCCATAAGCTTTTTGTTTGAAGACTATTAAACTACAGTGATATTCTAGAATATGCCATAATTTATGATTTTGGTCTCTAATAGCAGTGTTTATGGAGTTTAACTATGTATTATACCTGAGTTCAACAACAATAATACTTGCTTGTTAACTTTACTCATCAGTTATTTACCTCTTCCGTTTCGTTGCTCTTCCTCTTCCGAGCCTTGGAAATCTTAACCGTTACTGGTAAGGTGCAACCAGGGTGCTTCACGGCCATTTTGTTTGGCTGTAAAGGTGTAAACTGAATCTCTAACTCGGGTTTTGGAAATCGAGTAGTTTGATTATTTTCTGTTGACACTTCACAAGAGTCAAGAACTACAGATTCATCCTATAACAGGATTAAAATTGAAAACAAACCTTATTTGAAGAATATAAATTTATAAATCACAAAGAATCAACTCTCAAATATCTACTAAAGACAATGGAGTTAGAAAAGATAAAAATTGTGCTGGGGTCAAATTCAATAGAGCAAGGACAGAGATGGAATTCATGTTATGTTAAAATTGAGAGAAACTTAAAAATTAGTATTTCCCTGTATGATCCTAAGAATTATCTAGAGAATTTGTTTACAAGATTCAAGGAAACATCCCACAAACTACTAAATCAGAACGCTCCAAGAAGAGCCTAGAATTTTTATTAAGCACGCAGTTTATAGATTACAGTTTGTTGCAAATTCTTTGCTCCACTGCTACTCTTCCCACTGAGAGATCGAGTTTCATTCTCTTTCCTTGAATTTGGGCTGGCCCTAGTGACTTCCATGACCAACAGGATGTTCTTCTGAGGCTCAATCATAAGAAGCCTTCTAACTTCCACTCTGTATTGTCAGAACACTAACCTACAGGACACATCCTTCTCCTCAAAATGCGCCCCCTCAGAATCTAGCTATAAGAAGCCCAAGCCATAGGGAGAGGCTCTCAGTCCAAATGGTCTCCCAAATCAGCTCTGTGAATGAATCATTTTGGAGTTTTAGCCCAGTTGGGTATGTTAATTTCATAAAGGCAGGAGAAATATGCAAAATAGCCTAACAAAACCATTCTCTAAAGCTGTCAAGTACATAGTAACTGTTGGCGTTCTTAGCAGAAAGTGGGAATCAGGAGTTTTAGCAGAACATACATAAATTCATAGAGAAATATTGTTTGTGGGTGAACTTCAATCTTTTATACAAATGTTGTGATCTGTAATAGTCTCTAAGGTCAATACTAAGAAGCTGAAAAGGAATGGCTCAGGGTATTTCCCTAGATTAAAATGCCCTTCTCTTCCTCTTCTCTGCTGGGTAAAATTCTAGTCACCCTTACAAGCCTGGATGATGTTACGATGTTACCTTCGCTAATCCATATCCTCAAATCACTGAGGCAAAATTCATTATAAGCTTCTCAGTATTTCTTCTTAGAACTCTGTTCATAACACCTAGCCAAATAAGGTCAAACAAAGTGGTCATTTATGTATCTGTCTTACCAGATTTTCTTCCTCTTTGAGGGTGGCAATCATAGCTTATTTATGTTTGTATTCTCAGTATTTAGCAAGGTCCCCAACACTAAATGCTCCCAAGAAATGTGTCTTAAAAAAATTTTTTAAGTCATTTTATCTTCGCCGAAACCGATTTGGCTAAGTGGATAGAGCATCAGCCTGCAGACTGAAAGGTTCCAGGTTCGATTCTGGCCAAGGGCATGTACCTTGGTTGCGGGCACATCCCCGGTAGAAGGTGTGCAGGAGGCAGCTGATGGCTGTTTCTCCCTCATTGATATTTCTAACTTTATCTCTCTCCCTTCTTCTCTATAAAAAATCAATAAAATGTATTTTTTTAAAAAATTAATTTTATCTTCAAAACTAAGTGCACAGAAGTTTTATCTATTTCATATATGAGAATCTGTATTATCCAAAGTGATGATTCATAGAATCCTAAACTCACTACAAGTTATGAGATTTCATTGTTGAGTTATTAAGATTGTTGATCAAGCCAAAACTGGTTTGGCTCAGTGAATAAAGCATCGGCCTGGGGAAAGAAAGGTCCCAAGTTTAATTCCGGTTGTAATTGAACAAGGGCATGTACCTTGGTTGTGGGCACATCCGCAGTAGGCCATGTGCAGGAGGTAGCTTACAGATGTTTCTCTCTCATCCATGTTTCTAACTCTCTATCCTTCTCCCTTCCTCTCTCTAAAAAAACAAAAAATATATTAAAAAAAAAAAAGATTGATCAAGTTATTGAATGGGTATGATTTCAAAATGATAATTAAAGGGTCTCTTAGAAGGGCCAATAATCATCCATACTTTCTTTTGTGGGATTTCCTATTTCTGGTCAACGAATTTGTTTATATTAACAGATCTGTTATTTGAGATCAATATCATTTTGAGAGGATATTATTTGGAGACCTAATCTCTCAAAAGAATTCCACCTCCCCGTAAAAACCTTTAGCTTTCTTTCCCACAGCAGAGAGCATATATAGCTAATTATACAGCAAGATAACTGCAATGATTGATTAAATTACACTTGCATGTGTTATTTGGTCACTGGTAAGTAAAGAGAGTTAAAAAAGTAGACTGTGTTACCAAATGCCCACCTCTATTTCATTGCTGGAAATTTCAAAACCTGTAGATTGAGGTTCAGTTTCAACTCCACCAAGATCTTTTGAACTCATATGTCTGGGCTTGATATCCACGGTTTCTTTTTCCTAAAGTAATTAAAGCAACAAGCCATTGTAACCAAAAATAAATAAAAACATTTCACCTAAAGAATATAAAATCAAAACTTGGGGGGATAAAATAAGGGAAGGAATCAAAGACCACGTAAGTCTCCTTTCTCCTCTCTTTCATCCTCAAAAAAGGTTCGACAATATTCCAACCTGTTCTGAGTTTGATACAAAGAGAATTTGAAATATTACTTTCAACTTCCAAGGTGTTTTACATATATTCTCTCACTTTACTTTCAATGTAACTCTTGAATTAATTTGTCAAGAAACATTCCTATTTTCCAGATGAGGAAATAGAAAATGACATGGCCAAAGTCTATACTAAATTGGGATCTAAACTTTGATAACACAATTCTTAAAAACTAGAGTTTTGGAAATGAAACTATAGCATTATAGTAGAAAATAACATATTGATAACTAAACCTTTTCTTACTGCACAATCTTCATCCTACTTTCTGAATCATAGGTTATGTTCTATTCCTAAACCTACTTAAGGATCTATAAAGAAGTATTAGATTACATTTTTAAACTTGATAAATTTCAACCTTGGCCTTCTTATCACTACCATCAAAATCAAGTCAGCCCTGGCCAGTTTTTCTCAGTGATTAGAGTGTCAGCCTGGAGACTTGTGCTCTGGTGCCTGCAGTCCCAGTAAGGGTGCAGGCAAAAGGCAACCAATCAGTGTGTCTCTATCTCAAGCTGATATTTCTCTCTTTTTCTCTCTCTCTCCTTCCCACTCTCTATTTATTAATGGGAAAAAATAGTGTCTGGTTAGTATTAAAGAAAATTAAAAGTCAAATACGTCTCCATGTCAACTACCCATAACTATTAAACAAGATTCTGTTGAAGAAAATGTGGGAATAATAGCATGTACTAACTTTCACTGAGGTAAAAACTGAATTGTGCTGATTTTCTTTTACAACTGTTGTCAAATTTCACAACTCTGTTAAGAAGACAATATTATCTCTAAACCAATCATAATGACAAACTCTAAAAACACAAAATTCATGAAAAATAGCCAAATAACTCTGATTTTCCTCTGACATACTGGAAACTAACTTTTTTAACCTTTAAGGATTTAAACAATTTTGAAAATTTTCTTTTTTCAATATTTTTTAAAAAGATATAGAAAGGACAAGATTCTACTGACTGTTTTAGAAGCCTCTGATGTGATCCTTTTTTTCAATTGTTCAATTTCATTATCTTTTTGAGAGTTACTGGAGATCAGTGCTTTCAGCTGCTTTTCTAAAGCTGCAACCAGTTGATCCCGTTCTTCTCGCCATTTTTGAAGCTTGCTATCTTTCTCTGCCAACTGTGCTGTCAGTGTTTCCTAACCAGAAATTAGAGAAAATGTTAAAGTATATCTTGATAAAAGACATATATGAGATAAAATACACACACCATGCTAGTAGAATGTACAGTTCAAAAATGCAAAACAAGTCTCACAATACAACAGGGAGAGCCCTGTGGCAGTCAAAAGGAAGAAAATTTTTTAAGTTCTATATCTAGACAGAAATGTTACTAGGTATTTTCCAAATTGCTAAATAAACTGGGGAAAGAAAAAAAAAAAAACGAACCTATGTGAGGTTCAAGATAAAAATGGGACAGAAGAGTCATCTTACTGTCACAAACCTATAGAAAAGTTTTATAAGGGTTTATTTGAGCCAGATTATTGAGGGTATGCCCAGAAGCAAGATCTCAATGGATGGAGAAAATGCTCAGGAGGTCGGCAGTTTTGCAGTTTCTTTTATGCAATAGCCAAAGAAGAAAACATAAGGAAGGTTACATAAAATCTATTGTGGCCAATTATAGAGGCAGGAGAAAGCAAAGCAGGGACATTTCTATGATTAAATAAAAAGCAAAATGGAGAAACACTTCTTTTACAGTGGTAGGTACAGGAATGTTAATAACATATACAGAGATAGTAGTCAGAGAACAAGATAACAATGAGGGGTTCTAGGGTTTCTGGCTATGGTGTTCTTGTGCTCTGGTGCCTGTTGTGCCTTCTGCAGGCACCAGAAAAAGAGATGCAGAAGAACAATGGACAGAACTCACTTAGAGATTGACCTTTGCTAAAGAAGCTCTGGGCCTGTGACTTGAATACCTACCATGGCCTGTCCAATTGGGAATTTGTGATCAGAGCATACTGTGTGGTCATTCTTAATCAATGAGCTTGTCAGGCCTGCCATGTGCTCCTCTATCCCCTGCCCCAAATTGTCAAGTTTATCCTAAAACCATTTTTTATTCACAATAAAAAATAGAAAAGCCGCCTTAAAAAAAAAAAAAAAAAAACAAATCATGTACAGACAGATAAGAATCCCAGAGATAAACTTAAGCCAAAGAAAGCAGGTGAAATACACCAAAGAGAAAGTATAATTGCTACCAACCACTTCGTTCTGTTGCTTTAAACCACGCTCTCTGTCTTCAGCATATTTTTTCATCTCTTTGTTTCGTAGATTCTCAGATTCTTTAGCTTGAGTTATTAGTATCATTTTCTCATCTAACCATTTCTTTCTATCAGAGTTATATTTCTGTTCAGTTTTCTATATATAAAAAAAAAACAGTACAAATAACTATCAGGTGCTTAGTCAAAAAATCTATTTTTATACCATTTTTATAAAATCCATCACTTTTTAACTTTTTAAAACCTTAAAGGTGTTTTTCTTTCAACAACAAGATCAGTTTATTTCAGATTATAAAATAAACATTGCTGGTTTGCTTTCCAGAACATTTTCCTTATAAACTTTAATTTGCTATGAAGTTCATTATTTAAAGACTTTAATCAGTGAGTATAAGAAGAAACAATTTAAATTCCTGAAAAAGTTAAACATAAGTCTTCCTAAAACAGGAAAGAAAAGAAAAAAAAAAGACTTTGTGTGTGATGGTCTTTCCTTTTTTATTTTATTTTATTGTTGGAAATATTACAGATGTCCCCATTTCCCCCTTTGCTTCCCTCTACTCAATCCCAGGCCTTTACTTGTCCATTGTTTGTTTTCAGAGGTTATCATTAATTTGTGCTTCTAAATCCCTTTACGTCTTTTAGTCATCCCTCCCATCTGGCAACCTTCAAAATGTTCTCTGTACATCTATGAGTATGGTTCTATTCTGCTTATTTACTCCTTAAATTTCACGTAATACTGGTGTAGTGGTGATGAAGTCCTTTCGCTTTTTCTTGTCTGGGGAGCTCTTTATCTGACCTTCCATTCTAAATGATAGCTTTGTGCCTTGACTGGCAGCTCAGTGGTTAGAGTATCAGCCCACAAACCAGAGGGTCTTGGGTTCAATTCCTGGTCAAGAACATGTACTTTGGTTGCAAGTTCTTTCCTGAGCCCCGATTGGGGCAGGTGTGAGAGACAACCAATCGACATGTTTCTCTAACATCTATGTTTATGTTTCTCTCTCTTTCTTCCCACCCTCTTTTATTCTCTTAAAAAAAAAAAAAAATCAATGGTAAAAAATATTCTCAGGTGAGAATTAACAAAAAAATTTTAAATTAAATTAAATTTAAATTTAAATTAATGATAGCTTTGTTAGGTAGAGTCGTTTTGGTTGTAGTTCCTTGCTTCACATGTGATGGTCATTTCTAATTATATAGTCTAAAAATAAAATATTCCTGGGTACATAAGATGCCAAATAAAAAATAACATGTGCAATAGGACAAACATTTATTAGTTTAAGGATCATTGAGAATGTCTGGACCAAGAATACAGTTGACTAGTAATTTTCAAACTTGGTTCAAAGGCATCAAATTTATACATTCAAAACCCAAGTAAACAAGAACAATGACTCCACTTTAAAATAAATACCACTGTTTTTAGAAAAATGATAGTCCATTCCAGGATTTTAAAGCTTATAATCAAATATATGATTACATCATTTGAGAGTAATGCAAACACACTAATACTCCTTAATATAAATATTCTCTATATAGTTCATGAGTTGTTTTTTTTCCAGAATTAATGATATATTTACTTGGGGGTTTTCACCAAAAAAAGGGTAAATTCTAGAATATATAACTAACACAAAAGAAAGTACTAATTTTTTTGTATTTGTTCAGTACCCAATTACATACAGCCTACACTTAAAAATGTAATTTAAATTTAGCCAACTTTTCAAAATCATTGTTTTCTTCAATCTTGAATCTAGTTACGAATGCAGCTCCTAATGTACAAAACTTTAAGCAGTGTTTGGTAAATCCCTTTACGAACCTATTTCCCCTATTTGTTGTATTCCATCATAGTATGTTTGAGTTGAAAATGGAAAAAAATATAAAACACCAAAAAAAAAAAAAAATCTTCTATATAGTATGGTTTCAAATATATTCCAGTGTCCAGATATTTAACACTGTTCTTCTCCAACTCAATAATTATATATATAAGCAATTACATATTTATAATAATCAAAATAATTTTCATAAAAGTCACCTTTTCCATGGCAGTATTTGATGAGTAAGAAATTCAAGAGTAGAAAAATAGGTAAGACATGGTGATTTAAGTATTAAATATGTAGAATATAAAACTGAAGACCCAACCACTGTATTTTCATTTGCAATTAGTTTGTATGTTGAGATTTTCTTCCCCATGTCATTTAAATGCATAGTGAAAAAATTATACGAATATATTAGTACCTCCTAGCAATTATTTTACCCATACATGAAGCAACTATAAAATATTTACTGAATTCTCCTCTCATGAAAAATATAATGAACACACACATAGATAAAATCTTACTTGTAATTCATCTTGAAGTTTACTGAGCTTTTTAGTAAGCACATCTGTGTTATCCTCAAGTTCTTCATTTGATCTTTGATTATTTTTGGTTTCCAGATCTTTGCATTTTTCTTTCAATTTTTCTAATTCTGTTTGAAAATATAAAATTATTTTTAAAAGCATGCAAAAGTTATACCATTTAGACATACACATGGCATGGGATACAAATAAGAAAAAAGAACACAGACCAAGATAGAACTAGCACTACACTAAGAGCCTCACTTACCAAAGTTCTTACCAAATTCTTAGAGAAGAGGAACTACAGGGACCTCCTTGGCACCCACTGAAGAGTGTTCAAAGTATACAATATAAATTAAATGCATGTTAGTCTTAATTATATAGGAAACTTCAGGTAATTCTCAAAAATTAAACTGTGATGGTATTCTGAGGGATGAAATCAGAGTATTTATACAAAGATAATACTAAGAGGTAGAAATAGGTAAAACTTAGTCGTAAGTTTATTCTTAACATCTGGAGAACATTGCAAATTATGAACATGTTCTTATTCCTTCTTTACTATACACAATTTTACTTAGATAAAACAATTTTCATAACATTGGAAAATGGCAGGTGACAGGACAGTCCAAAGACACAGCAAATACATTTTCATTATGAACTATTATAAATATTATAATACCTTAAAAGGAAAGAAATCTAGGGAAATAAAGAAAATGCAAGAGTATGTCTTGAGATATTGTTTTACCTGTAGCAATATTATTTACCTATAGCAAGCCTTTCAGCTTCCTCTAACTTAGCTTCAAGCACTTGATCTTGTTCTACCTGAGTTTGTTCTTGTTCTTCTAGTGTCATTCGCATGTGTTCAATTATTTTTTCTTTAACACTTAGATCTAAAAATGGTGAGTGAACATTTTAGAAATTACTAACATCTCCATCTAGATACCAAATTGTTCTTCTAAAAACTAAAATACACTTTTATTAACTATAGAATATGAGTTCCATATAAACAGAAAATTCTTGTTCTCTGTTGTACCCTATATGCCCAGAACAGCACTGGCATATAAAGCACCAAATAAATATCTAATGTGCAGGTGAATGCTTGGATGATCGCAAGAATAAGTGGATAGATGGCAAGAATAAGAAGTAGAGGCAAACAGAGTAGAAAGGGAAAAGTAAAACTATATATGCAGAAGACAAGATTTTATATATAAAAAATCTTAAGAAACCCCCAAAAAGGGGAAAAAAAAATAAAGAAAACTTTATTAGAGCTCATAAACTAGTTCAGCAAAATTACAGGATAGAAAATTAATATAATCAAATCAATTTTCTTTTTCTTTTTTTAAAAATATATTTTATGGCCGAGACCAGTTTGGCTCAGTGGATAGAGCGTCAGCCTGTGGACTAAAGGGTCCCAGGTTCAATTCCAGTCGGGGGCATGTACCTTGCTTGCGGGCACATCTCCACTGCGGGGCATGCAGGAGGCAGTTGATCGATGTCTCCCTCTCATCGATGTTTCTGACTTTCTATCTCTCTCTCTTCCTCTCTGTAAAAATTCAATAAAATATATTAAAATATATATATATTGTGGATTTTTTACATAGAGGAAGGGGGAGGGATAGAGAGCTAGAAACGCTGATGAGAAAGAAACATTGATCACCTGCCTGCTGCACAGTCTCTAGGTATGTGCCTGCAACCAAGGTACATGCTCTTGACTGGAATTGAACCAGGGACCCTTGAGTCCGCAGGCCGATGCTTTATCCACTGAGCCAAACTCGTTAGGGCTCAATTTTCTTTTTATACACTAGCAATGAGCAATCCAAAAATGGTATTAAGAAAATAATTAATTTTCAAAGGATAAAGAATATACGTAGAAATAAGTTAACAAAAATGTGCAAAACTTATACACTGAAAACTAAAAAATATCATTGAAAGGAATTCCAGAGCTCTAACCAAATGAAATGATATCCCACATTCATGACTAATACTGTTAGGTTAGCAATTTTCCCAAATCCTCAGATTTGACAAAATCACCATCAAAATTCTAACTGGCTCTTTTGCAGAAAATGACAAGCTAATACTAAAATTCAGGTACAAATCCAAGGATCCCAAAATAGCCAAAACAATCTTGCAAAAAAACAAAAATGAGAGCTTTCACATTTCCCATTTCAAAACTTATATACAGTAACAACAAAGTGTGATACCAGCATAAGGACAGACATACAGATGAATGAAACAAAATTGAGAGTACAAAAATAAACCCTTATATTGACAGTCAACTGATTTAAAGACAATGCAATGGAGAAAAGACAATGCAATGGAAAAAAGACAATGCTCGGACAACTAGAGCTCCATATGCAAAAGAATTAAGTTATATACTTATCTCAAATAATACACAAAGTTATAATCAAATGGATCAAAGATCTAAAAATAAAAGAGCTAAAACTATAAATTCATAGATAATCTAGATGACTTTGAAATAGGCAATAGTTTCTCAGACATAACAAGCAATCAAAACAAAATAGGTAATGAGGTCAATGGGGGGAGGTAAGGTTAGAGGAGGGGTGGGAGCTGGGTGGAGGAGAGCTATGGAGAGGAAAAAATAGAAACAAATGTAATAATCTGAATAATAAAGATTTAATTTTTTTAAAAAAATAGGTAAACTGAACTTCCACCAAAATGAAAATCTTGTATTCATCAAAGGTCACTATCAAGTAATAAAAGAACAGCCCAAAAATTAGAGAAAACATTTGCAAATCATTTATCTGATAAGGGCCCAGTACCCAGAATATATAAAGAATTCTTACAATTCCATAATAAATGGGCAAAGGACTTAAGAAAAATTTGTCCAAATAGATATACAAATGGCCAACAGATAAAAACTAGATTCTCAGTATTTAGTCATTAGGGAAATGCAAATCAATAACAATGGCATACTACAATTCTCAAGGGGAAAGGGATGAGGGGATTCAGGAAGAGACTGGAAAAAAATCGTACACCTATCGATGAGGACAATGGGGAGGGAGGTAAGAGCAGAGGGTGGGGTTGGAACCAGGTGACGGGGAGCTATGGGGGGAGGGGGAGAAACAACTGTAATAATCTGAACAATAAAGATTTATTAAATTAAAAAATTGTAAATGTTTCATTTTAAACTTCATATATATATATTTTTTAATTTTAAAGCTGTTTTACTTGAAGAATATTGTTTATATGATTTTGTCTAGAAATCCATTCATTGTGACCTTATTTTTCACAAAATGCTGACCATATCCTAGAGATCAATGACTCTATATTTTCTAATGTTTTAATTTTCAAGAATAAACTTTATACCGATAAGTTACTCTTAGAATCAATCAATGCTTTTTCTTTTGACAGTGTTACAGCCTATGTTGCCCTTACTTTACTTTAGAATTTCCAAAGGAATATCTTTCAATAAATTGGTATTACAACTATTTTGTCAATCATTTTAGTACTAGAAGTTTGTTCCTGACCTTTGCACACTTTCTCATACTGCTGTATAGTTTCTTCTGCTTTCTGATTACTTAACTGTTCCTGCAAAATGAAAGAATATGGATTAAATACAAATACAATAAATACACAAAAATATTTAATAGTGGGGCCTGAAAACAAGGTTTGAAATCTGTTTCCTATCGCCCTAGCCAGTTTGGCTCACTGGATAGAGCATCAGCCTGGGGACTGAAGGGTCCCAGGTTAGATTCTGGTCAAGGGCATGTATCTTGGTTGCAGGCACATCCCCAGTAGGGGGGTGTGCAGGAGGCAGCTGATCAATGTTTCTCTCTCATCAATATTTCTAACTCTATCCCTCTCCCTTTCTTTCTGTTAAAAAAGTGAATGAAATATATTTTTTAAAAAAAGAAATCGGTCTCCTATAAAGTTGATTACTAATCTTGAGCTTCCAACTTTCTTGCACCTAGTAAGGGGCAGAGTGAGAATGAAAACGAGCCCTAACTGGTTTGGCTCAGTGGATAGAACATTGGCCTGCAGACTGAAAGGTCCCAGGTTCCATTCCGGTCAAGGGCATGTATCTTGGTTGCGGGCACATCCCCAGTAGGAGGTGTGCAGGAGACAGCAGATCGATGTTTCTCTCCCATTGATATTTCTGACTCTCTATCCCTCTCCCTTCCTCTCTGTAAAAAATCAATAAAATATATATATTTTTTAAAATAGAGAATGAAAAAGAAAAAATAGTAGTAAAAACTTTATACCTTTAATCTACCTCAAAGTTACTGTCCAGTCATTTTACTTAGCATTTTACATTATTGTGTTCTCTTTTGCACCACAAAAAGCAAAAACAGGGAAATGGAGGTTTACTACGTAATTAACAAAGGAGAAATAAGAAAAGCCATTAAAAAGTTCCATATCAGTAAATTCAAAATGCAGAAAAATAGGATCCTCCATCCCTTCTATGTAGAAAGATGGAAGGTTTGAAAAATAATCAAAGCCTTAAGAGCAAAGATTAAATTATTAGCACTAAAAATCCTCCAATTCCAGTTTTGTTTTAATAAGTTTTTTTTTATTGGTAAAAATGAGAGGGAGAGATGGAAACACCAAGGATGAGAGAAAATAAATGATCGGCTGCCTCCTGTAAGCCCCACACTGGGGATCCAACCTGCAACGGAGGCATGTGCCCTGACCAGGAATTGAGCTGTGACCACCTGATTCATAGATTGATGTTCAATCACTAAGACACTGCAGCCAGACCAATTCCAGTTTTAACTTGTTAGGTAATCCAAACTCATTCCCTTTCTCTTCTAACTTCAGCACTATCTTTTTAGGTTATAAGTCTTAGAATGAAACATTACAGAATCTGGAGATCTCGGAATTGTATTATAAAGTATAGATTGCTTTATTAAAATTGTATTCAGTTAAAAATTTAAATAACATGTTTATACATGAATATTCATTAGTTTTCTTCATTTAAAAGCAAAGGTGTAAAGACTACAATAACCTTTCTTTATTGCTGCCTTATCCAAATAATTGATGTCAAGTAAAATATAACCATTTATAAAGAAATTTTGCTTAAGTATCCTTTTAAAAAAAACTTTTTTACAGGTCCTGAGCTTTTTCTTTTCACTTCTGGTTTTGAAATAATTTTAGATTTATAACAGAATTGCAAAAATAGCAAAGATTTCCCGTATAACCTCCACTTAGCTTCCTCTAATTTCAAAATCTTCTATTACCATGGTATATTATTTTAAAATCAGGAAATTAACTAACATTGAACACAAACAAATGAGAAGTTGAGTCTCAAAAATGGAAACAATTATTTTTGAATGGAAAAAAATTAGCATTGGTATAATACTATCAAAACTGAAGACTTTATTTTTCACAGTTTTCCAACAATGCTCTAAATCCCAATCACAATACAATGCCGCATTTAGTTATCATGTCTTACTAGCATCACATCTGTGATAGTTCCTTGGTAATACTTTAATGACCTTGCCACTTTTTACTGGTCAGGTATTTAGAACATCCTCAGTTTGGGTTTGTCTGAAGTCTTCTAAGTTAAAGGATTTGGAGAAAGAATACCACAGAAAAGATGTGCCCTTTTGGTCACATCAAGTCAGGAAATACACATTACCAATGTGGCTTACCACTGGTGTTTATTCCAAAATACTTGGTTAAAGTTAAGGTATTTTCTACTAGGTTTCCCTATTGTAAAATTACTATATTTTCCTTCCCATACTCTATTCATTAGAAGCAAATTACTATGACTTTATTTGATTTTCACCAATTTTTCGATTACAGAAAAAGCTAAAAGATAATTTAGTATTAAAAAAACTGATTTTTTTAGACACTGAAATATGTAGACTCTACTTAAACCACCTTTTAAAAAATCTGATACCTTGAGTTGCTGAATGGTTCGCTGTTTCATATCCATTTCCTGAGAGCACTGGTTTTTCTTTTTCTCTAGTTCATTCACTTTAATCCTCAGTAATTTTTCCTCATCACGCATTAGAGATACCTACGAATGATTATAAAACAAATTTTTAAATATTAATTTTTTTGTTTAAAATTAATGGCCCCTGATTCAAAGACTCATGTCCTTAAAAACTCATTAAAAGGGCCACTTGGGATGTGGTGGGGGGAAGGGAGGGGAATTATCTGTAATACTTTCAACAATAAAGATAAATTTTTAAAAACATTAACAAATTCTATTCTAACATAGTATAAGATACGGCTTCAAATTATCAGGATATTTCCTAATACTCTAAAGGAGAATACATATGAAGAAATAATTTTCTTCTTACATTTTAAGAATTTCAAACACTTGTAAGTGTTCTCAACAAAGAATCAACATAGCATCTTGCATGTAACAACAAAATCAATATCATGGAAAAATTCAACAAAGACATTCTAGGGAGAAATTACTGGCTCACATTTCCAAGGTTTATTGATATATAAAGAAAACCATCTTTACCATTTAATTTGGATACACAGCTTTCAAAGAGCCTACCTCTTTCTGTACTTGCTTAATCTGCTTTTTGGCATCAGTCAACTTCTCTTTCAGCTCAGCATTATCTTCTTCCTTCCTCTGAAGATCTGCTTTCAGATTCTGGATAAGGGCAGAGCTTGCAGAGAGCTCCTCTTTCAATCTATAAAACAAAAACCACTTTTCTATAGAGACACACTGTTAATCACTTGGGATCATACTTGTGGGACAGTAACAATCTACAAAGTTAGATCTTTTCACAAATTTAGAATGTCCAAACCATGAATGACTCCTTTAGAGAAAATTTAAAGATCTTTGCACATAACTTGGCTCCAAGGATTTATGTAAATGAAGTCCAAATCTTCATTCATCTCAAATGTTTATACTGCACCAGATTAAGTTAGCCCCACCTAAATTACATAAAAGCTACATAACAAAATCAATAAAATGAATCTTTGCATATTATAAATATTTAAATAACATTTAGCTTACTTTTCTATCTCTTGCCAGTTAGTTTCTTTTTCTTCTTCTTTCAATTGAAGGGAATGCTTTGCAGCTTGCCAATTACATGTTAACTCTGTGATTTCTTCTTTCAACTTGACTTCCCTTTCATTTAAATCTTTAATGTTTTTGATACAATCCTGGTGATTTGCTTGAAATTCCTTTAGATTTTTTTCTAGCTCCAAGATGATAGATGCCTTTTCCAAAATTTCTTGTTCTAGCTTGGTTAAATGACTACATTCAACTTTCTGAGTTCCTAACATGGCTTCAAGTTCATTTATTTTCACTTTATAGTAGGCAACCTCTTGTGTGAGTTCTGAAAGTTTTCTCTTTTCCTCAACTACTTGCTGTATTTGAAGACTGAGACTAACATTTTTTTCTTGCAATTCTTCCTTCAGCTGCTGTATAAGTCTTTCTTTTCCTTTTAGTATGTCATCTTGATTTTTATTTTCTGTTTTTAGTCTCTTGTTTTCATCCTCATAGCATTTTACTTCTGCTTGTAATTTTTCAATTTGTTGTTCCAATTCCTGGATCTGATGACTTTTTTTGGAGGAGGCCTTTACAATCTCCTTACATTCTTCCCAAATGGCATCAATACTAGAATGAAAAGAACTTTCCCTATTAGGTTTAACCTGCTTACTTTTCAAATAATCATTATCCAAAGGGTGTAACTTTGTATTTGGCAAATCATCCTCTTGAGAACTACATGAGAGATCCTGGAGATTGAGTAAATCTATGTTTGAGATCTGAGAAAATGAATCAAGGGTTCGTAGTTCATCTATTTTTGCTTGCATTAATTTTATTTGTGAAACATTATGAGTGATGGTTCTTCTAGCAACTTCTATCTCCTCTGACAACTTCATTATTTTTTCTTCCTGTTCTTGATTTATACCTCTCTGCACTTGTAATTCAGAAATTGCATTGTCATAAGTTGACTGAATTTGTTGGACATCCATAATTAAAGAAGAGCTATTCTCCTTAGAAAAAGAAAGCTCCTGCTGCAAACCAACTATCTGTTTACTTAATTCTGCTTTTTCTTCCTTTTCATTTCTAAGCTCATTCTCAACAATGAATAATCTTGCTTTCAGCTCTTCGTTATCATTATTTTCTTGTACAACTCTAATATTTTCCTCATCTTCTAAAATGCTCTCTTGCATTTCTTCACTTTTCTTTTGGTCTTCTGTGACAGTTGGACTAAGGTGTATAGGTCCTTTAAAAAATAGGAAAATTGCCGTTAAACCTTAAACTAAAAAGTAAACAGATAAGCCAATATTCAGACATAGGAAAAATGAATGCAAACTTTTAGTGAAAAACACAAATAAGCTACTGAGTGAAAAAAAAAAAAAGGTGCAAAACATACATGATATAAGCGCATTTATGTAAAAACTACAGTCTATAAGTTAATGGAAAGAGTTAGCAAAGGAGTAATACCAAATGACGATAACTACTGGAGGATTACCATTTATACTTCCTTTTTATAACTCTCAGTATTATTTAAATTTCCCACCACAAATCTTTTTTTTAAATATATTTTTATTGATTTCAGAGAGGAAAGGAGAGGGGAAGATAGATAGAATCACTGATTGGCTGCCTCCTGTACACCCCCTACTGGGAATCAAATCCACAACAGGGAATGTGCCCTTGACTGAAATCAAACCTGGGACACTTCAGTCTGCAGCCCATGCTCTATCCACTGAGCCAAACCGGATAGGGCCCACCACAAATCTGTTTTATCATTATAACATGGAACAGTGGGAAGGAGATAAAGTACAGTTTTAAAGCATAGTTATATGATAGAGCTACTAAACTAGTGATTTCAAAACTGAGTACCTTAAATTTTCATGGCTAAAATTAGGAAAATGATGGTTGAAATTCTGAGAATTCTAATGTAGCTTTACCCTTCATTAGCTATATAACCATCAATAAACATACTGCTTCCTCAAGTGGAATTATACTACCACTACCACATATTTGAGTTATTGTGAAGATCAAGGTAACAAATGAGCTTAGAACAATGTGTTTAGGATGCAGTTAGCTAGTATTAAAGCCTAAAAAATTCATCAAGTTCAGCTAATTAAAGCTGAATAAAAGTTTTCATTTTCCAGGTTCAATATCTACATTTCTCAAATATTTTTACCTGCTCTACAAAAGAGTAGTAAGAGAGGCCCAAATGGTTAATATATAATGTATGTTAAAATATTTTGTAAATGTTAAATACAAGAACTTTAATAATCATACCTGGTATAAACTATGCGCAGCATATATACACTATTAGCTAAAAGTTATTTTTTAATGTTCATTTTGACAAGTGAACTCACCTCATTCATACAACTGTCAAGTAAAAACTATGTTCAAGTTTTTCTCATAGACTGTAGGATTAAATCTTGAAACATAATTCTCAGTTCTCTAGATACACAAATTTATATATGTATATATCCAATATATATTTATTTATTTTAATCCTTATCCAAGGCCATTTTCTTTTTTTTCTTTTTCTCTGAGGCCATTTTCATTGATTTGTAGAAGAGAAGAGGAGGGGAGGGAAAGCGAGAAAAAGTAAGAGAGAGAGAGAGAAACATTGATGTGAAATAAAAACTTCGATAAGTTACCTTCCATACGTGACCCAACTGAAAATCAAACCTGCAACCTGGGTACATGCCCTCAAGAATAATCAGACTTGCAACTCTTTGGTGTATGGGACATTGCTCCACCAACTGATACACCCAGCCAGGGCCACAAATTTATCTTTATATGTTTTCATACAACATCCATTACTATAATCAGGGTCTGGTGATTATCTCAAATCCTAAGAAATTACTTGAAAACATGTAAGAATCTGACTCTGGGGTTCCGATTTTATGTCTTCCCTTTTCTATTTCACTTCATGGTTTGATGTTTGTACATTAACTTTCTACACAACATTGCTCTGATATAATCAACTACATATGCCCTTTTGACCTTTATTCACTGTTGATTTCACTTGTTTTTATCTGGTGTCCTTACTAAGCATGTAAGATTCATATTCCTCAGGCTTAAAGATCCCAGATATAATATGAAATACAAGCAATACTATTCCACAAAAGGAAGACAGTCTTAAGGGGGAGAGAGGGTATTGCCTTGAAATCCTACCATTAAGCAGAAACCGGTTTGGCTCAGTGGATAGAGCATTGGCCTGTGAACTGAAGGGTCCCGGGTTTGATTCCGGTCAAGGGCACGTACCTTGGTTGCAGGCACATCCCCAGTGGGAGGTGTGCAGGAGGTAGTTGATAGGTGTTTCTCTCACACTGATGTTTCTAACTCTCTATCCCTTCGCTTCCTCTCTGTAAAAAATCAATAAACTATATACATATTTTTTTAAAAATCCTACTCATTAAAAAGCCTATTACTTTCGGTGCAATGAATTAAAAAGTATATTTTAGTCCTGGCTGATGTTTTTTTTTTACTTTACAGATACAACTCATATTTTTTACCTTCACCCATTGTCTAAATGCTTTTGCGCAGCTGTAATTGTGTAATCCATTCATGAGATCCCAAGATCTCTCTTCTTAAATACAGGCTGATTTTAAAAGTTCACTGGAGAAAATTTTATTATTGGTAATTTACAAGGCTGTCTCCTGCCTCAGAGAGAACAATAGAAACATGGCATTACCCCTGTTGTATAGCCTCACTTCCTTGGATTCTAGGTTTATTCTAAGAATTCCAGCTACTCTGGAATCTTTAAGATTTGCCCTTACTTACTTTTACAACAAACCTGCCCACTAAATCTAATAGAGTTTTAATAATAATCTTGAACCAATGTATTATTTTTCATTAGATTATCTCCCAGCATCCCAACATCTTATAAAGTTGTGGCAAGTCATCCCAAAGTGAAATAACCTGGTCTTCTCCAATGGTTCACTCCTGTTCTACTTTTCATGCAACCTAATTCTCTACTTGATAATATTTTCACACCTATAAATTCATCAATGAAAATAAATAATTGAGAAAACCAAGTGAAGATGTTAAGAGTCCTGGATTTATTTTTTCTGATAATAGACATGTTTAAAAAAATTCTCTTACCCTTTAAAAAGACAATATATAAAAAGGTCCTCTCTTATTAGGAATGGAGGTGGTATCTAAGTAACTTAAAAATGAAAACAGAAATCACAAATAGATCCTTACTATCCTGACGGAAGATATTTGAGTCATGCATACTATATACATGTAGTCCCTATACCCTGAAGTGAATACAGAAAGCTCCTTTTATCAAGTAATATTGTTCCTTAATTTCACTATATTTTAGGATACATGGTGTGATCACTTCCTGAGTTATCTAAATGTCCAACCACTATGTTGTACACCTGAAACTAATAATATAATTATGTCAACTGAAATGAGAAAAAATTTTTAATTAAAAAAGAACCAAAATATAATACAAAATATAAGGTAAATCAAATCAAAATATTATATCTGATTTTTTTTAGGTATTTTTATATTTTTCAAAATTTTTAAAAGTTTTACTAGTTTGTCTCTTTTATCACTATCTGAAAATTATTTATTTGCCTGCTTGGTTACCAGCTTCCCCAAAGTACTGTATGGCTATAGTGCCCTCAAAAAGTAAATGCACTTTCATAGAGAAAAGGTTTTGTATTCCCTTTAAAAAGAAAAAAAACTTTATTGATTGGCATGACATTGGTCAACACGAACATATAAGTTTCAGATGTGGGTTTCTATGTTACAAGATCTGTCTATAATACCATCATTCTAAGTAAAATATTCTCTGCATTCTCTTTTAAGAACAGAAAATATGCTTCCCATGAAACTATCAATCTCCTTTTCTATCCTAGTAGTTTTAAGGGTCACATATTTTGTTCTGGATATCTTTTAGTACCAGGTAGAGAGGAAAGAAGGCGGTTATATCTATAGTTTTTATGTGATCCCTTATGTAATCACTATACTTTTTAATAACATAAGTAATGAAGAAATAGCCAAGTGGTTGTGATTTTAAGAATAAAAATTCGTTATGTTACCTAAACTTACTCAGTTCTACTCACATCCAAATTATTTAGCTATAGTTCTTAATCTTCATGAATGGGTTAGCTTTAGGATTGGTCAACTGTGTATAACACTGGCTCCTGGCCCATTCTTAGTTACCTACATTCTCAACTACTCTAAGACACTGACCAAGGTGACTGAAAGAGAGGAATAGTGCAATGGAAAGCACAGCAAGGTTATCCTCCCAGTAGCAAAGCGTGCCTCCTTCAATGGATGACAAAAGGCATGTGCATATTTGTCTCAATCTACTAGCTCACACAAGCATGACATATCTACAAAGCATTTACCTAATGCTGTATTATCCTAAAGGCGCCTACTTTAGAAAACATTCATTTTACTGAGGTTCTGTGAGGTGTTTAGTATGTTGGTATATTAACCATTTGTTTTCATCTGTGACAACCTCAGGAGGCAAGTACTATATATTTTATTTAACTAATATCCAAAGTAAGACTTAACACACCCACTTTTTCTCAAAGTGAAGCAGCTAGCAGGTTTCTAAAGCGAATGCACTGTCTCTAAGAAAGCCCTACATGCCTGTATCAAACTAAAAAAGTTTTACAAAAGAAATAATGAACATGCTTGCATGTTCTTCCACATATACAGGGAGATAGAGTAAGCATGTACCCCTTTTTTAAAATCAATTCTACAGTAACAGAATTTGTCTTTAGTAATATTTAGTTCAAAGTCTTCTTGTCAGATTTCCTTTATTCCAAATGAATAAAAGAAATGTAAAGGTAGAACCAAGCAACATGGAAAGATTTTGGTGAAAAGTACTATCATTATGAAAATAAAAGTGATATGTTTTAACTATTATAAGCAGAAAAGTAAAAGAATTACAGGCATGCAAAAGTGATAAAAACACAATATCTAAAAATAAATTTATTATAATAAAATTCAGCTTTAAATACACCCATCCTATAGATGGTTCAAAACATGTTAGCATAAATATTAACGACTTTTAGATTTCTTCAGGGCTTTTTTCTCTACACAAATAAATTTCCTCTATTTGCATCTGTTCTGCTTACTCGTTTAGAAATTAGCTTTCTTAAAGGCCTCTTGTTGGCAAATGAAGCAGTACCTTTCTTAGCTGGTGGCTCATCTTGCTGAAATTCATTTTCGTTTAATCTTTTTCTTCCTGAATAAATTTTACTTTCGTTGTCCTTAGGCATTTCAACTGGTTCATTATAAGCCAATTTATTGTTTATTATTACAGATGTACCAGCCTTATCCTAAAATAAAATAAATTCAGATCAGTTCACTTATAAAAAGCTACAATAAATGTAAAAACTATATAAATTGTTTCATAGTGCATCATAAAAGTTTTATTTTCAAATTTGTGGAAACATTTTTCTAAGTTATTTCTTAAATCTCACCCTAAAATAACTGAGGACTCTGCAAAAGTGTAATATTAAATAATGTGTATACTAAGGACAAGAAAACTTGTCTTAAAAATCAGTTAAGCATGTATTTTCATCTGATATGTAAACATTAATTATCTAAGGTGATCAGGTGCATTATAGCCTTATTATTTCAGGATAACTATAGAGCCCTAAAACACCTACCCTTTAGTCACATTTTTAATATGGTTTGAAAAGAAAAACACTAAGATAAAATTGTTTCTTTATACTTTTACTTAAAATCTTGAGGTACCATTCTAGAAATTCAACAATAATTATGTTCTGTAACCAAAGCCTCTCAAAAATAAGCAGCATTGTCTCGCACTTTTAGAGTTCCCGTAAAAAGTTTTGACCTGCCGAAACTAGTTTGGCTCAGTGGATAGAATGTCGGCCTGAGGACTAAAGGGTCCTGGATTCGATTCCGGTCAAGGGCATGTACTTTAGTTGGAGGCACATCCCCAATGGGAGGCATGCAGGAGGCAGCTGATTGTTGTTTCTCTCTCATTGATGTTTCTAACTCTCTGTCTCTCCCCCTTCCTCTCTGTAAAAAATCAATATATTTTTTTTAAAGTTCTGACCTTACTCTCTAGCCTTGTATAGCCAACAGTCACTTTTTCTGATACCACTCTTGCCTCTTCTGGTCAGAGAAAACATAAACAAATAGGCCTCAAAACAAAGTAGAGCTGTTTGGCTATTAGGTTTCTCAGTCTATTACACTATTACCCTATATTTAACCATTTCCACTTAAAAAAATAACTTGAAGCTTATAATAAAAACCAAGAGAAAACCAAAAACCATTGCTTAATAAAACAATTGAAAGACTAATCATCCTAAACTAAACTAACTGAATATAAAACTACCTAAATTTGTATTTATAAAACCTTTAAAGGCTTTATATACCATAGTATATAGTGTAATTTTTAAAGAAAATATCCTAGCTAAATTAAGTATATGAACATTATGTAAAATGCATACAATTAAAAAAAAAACTTGTTTTACTAAATTTCATGTATGGTTCTCTATATAGATAGATAGGTTATAGAAAAAAGATGGGGATCTTTATGCTCTCTGGATGTGTAAGCATATCAAAGTTCCTTTTACCCCAGAGGCCTCTTCCAAATAGCTGAGGCTTAAACCTTTCTCATCTCATTTTCTTCTACTTATGTTCACAGAGGCCAAATGCCCCCTTTGAAGTTCTCACAAATTCAGATTTTCACAATAGTAAATTGAATTCAACACCAGAATAAACAATTAAACATTCTTGGAAATTTAGCTTATTTAAGCTATTTTAAATTATTTAAGTCACAACCAAAACACACTTTTTAATGTAATTTAAAAATGCAGAAGAATAAAGTAAAATTCTTACACTGCTTTTAATTGTGTCTTCCACATGAAATTTTTGGTTCTGAAAGTTGTTAATAGTATCCTCTTTTTGATCAACTAAATCTTGTAACTCTTGAATTCTTTGATTCTGAATAATTATTTTCTTTGGAAAAAAAAAGAAAATCAGCAATGTTTAGTAAATATATTTTAGAATAAAATTTAATGCAGTTTTAGAATTCCTTCAAATTTAAAGACTAAGAAAAAATACTAAGGACCACACACTATGTACAGCATGACCTTATTTTTATTTCAAACATAGTATATTTAGCCTTGACCCATATGATTCAGTTAGTTGGAGGTTCATCCCATGCACTGGTCATAGGTTCGATTCCCAGTCAGGGCACATATCCAGGTTGTTGGTTCAATCCCCACAAGCTGTTGTCTGGGAGGCAACCAACTGATATCTCTCATATCAATGATTCTCTTTCTGTTCCTTTCTCCCTTTCTAAAAATAAATAAATTAACAAATAAATGAAAATAAAGTGTTTATTAAAAAAAAAAAGGAAAGAATATAGCATACTGGGTAAGAGGAATCTATAATCAGACTCTCTGGGTGTATATCCTAGTTTCTCTACCTTCTAGTGGTGGGACCCTGGGTAAGTTATTTATTTTATTTTATTTTATTTTATTTTATTTTTTATCTTTCTTTTTATTGAGGGGGGGGTGACTTATTTAATATCTCTGTAAAAATAAAAAATAATAGTATCTATATCATAAAGTTCTTTTGAGATTTAAATAAATACATATAAAGCACAAGTCTAAAAGAGATACCAACCAACTTATTAATATTCTCTCTTTTTTGTAATTTAGGAGATAGATTAAAGAGGACCTTGTTTATTTTCTATCTTGCAATTTAATATAATTGAATTTTTACAACATCCATTATTTTTATAGCTATAAAAATAAAAGTTTAGGTGTTGTCTAAACAGTAGCTATAATGTCTTCTGCTACATTATTGTGGTTACTTCTTTAAATGCTAGATATTGCCAAAACTGATTTGGCTCAGTGGATAGAGCATCGGCCTGCAGAATGAAAGGTCCCAGGTTCCATTCCAGTCAAGGGCATATCTTGGTTGCAGCCACATCCCCAGTAGGGGGCCTGCAGGAAGCGGCTGATGGATGTTTCTAACTCTCTCTCTATCCCTCTTCCTTCCTCTCTGAAAAATTAATAAAATATATATATTTTTTAAAATGCTAGATATTGGCTACAAAGACCTTGAGTTATCTATATCTGATCATATCCTAAAATATTTAGTTCTTTAATAGGATGACTGTAAGTTAAAATAAGAAACTCATGCCCTAGGAGAATCCAAGATGGCGGCATAGGTAAACACCTACACTGCTGCCTCGCACAACAATTTCTAAACTAAAAGACAGAACGGACATCATCCAAAACCACAGGAAAGCTGGCTGAGTGTAAGTTCTACAGGTAGAGGGAAAGAGAGGGGCTCACGGAGACCCAGAGGAGCTGCAAAAAGCTGAGGTATAGAAACACATGCACGGAGAGAGCAGGTGCCGGAGTACCTGGCTGGCTTTCTATGGCGGGAGGGAGACGGAGCCTCTCAACAGCATTGAACCCCTTATCCTACAACAGTAAACCCCAGATCCAGCCGAAACTCATATGGGGGGAGTTTGGACAGTGAAAAGGGAGAAGAGCACGAAAATTTAGGGGAGTCGCAAAAGATCAGAAGTCTGGTGATTCGCAGAGAGGACGGACTGTTGATTGTGCCACTGGCATTCACGAGTAGGCGGGAGACAGACCCTCCCAACTGCACTACTTCTAACTGCACTAAACCCCAGTTTCAGGCAAAACCCTGGGGACCCAAACTCATATGGTCCCAGAGTGCAGGGGAGCTGGAGGGGCAGCAGTCTAGAGGCACTACAATAGCGTGCACACAGGGACCGCTCCAGCGATTACCCAGTCACATGAGACTCAGGGGCCCGGGAGGGCGGGGCCAACTGGAAGGCAAGGTGGTCCCTTAAGCCTTGAGACTCCACCCATCCCAAGCTCAAAAGAGGCTTCTGTAGTTTTGCAAGTCTGGTATCATAAGACTGAATCCAACACAGAAGTTCTCCCGGCATAGTGAAAATGCCGAGACAAGGGAAGGGATCACAAACAAAAGAAATGGAGGAAAACAAATGACTGGATATAGAGTTCAAAACCACGCTTATAAGGTTTTTCAAGAATATCCTAGAAAAGTTGAATAAAGTTAGCGAGACCCAAGAGGAAATGAAAAAGGACCAACTAGAGATGGAAAAGTCCAACTAGAAATGAAAAAGGACCAACTAGAAATTAAACATACACTGACTGAAATAAAAAATATTATACAGAGTCCTAACAGCAGACTAGAGAAAGGCAAGAATCAAGTCAAAAATGTGAAATATAAAGGACCAGAAAACACTCAACTCGAAAAGCAAGAAGAGAAAAGAATCCAAAAATGTGAAGATAATGTAAGGAGCCTCTGGGACAGCTTCAAGCATACCAACATCAGAATTGTGGGGTGCCAGAAGAAGAGAGAGAGCAAGATACTGAAAACCTATTTCAAGAAATAATGACTGAAAACTTCCCATATCTGATAAAAGAAATAGACTTACAAGTCCAGGAAGCACACAGAACCCCATATGAAAGGAATCCAAAGAGAACCACACCAAAACACATCATAATTAAAATACCAAGAGCAAAAGACAAAGAGAGAATATTAAAAGCAGCAAGAGAAAAACAGTTCATTACCTACAAGGGAGCACCCATACGACTGTCAGCTGATTTCTCAACAGAAATGCCAGATGGGAGTGGCAAGAAATATTCAACATGATGAATAGCAAGAACCTACAACCAAGAATAATCTATCCAGCAAAGTTATCATTCAGAAATGAAGGGCAGATAAAGAGCTTCACAGATAAGAAAAAGCTACAGGAGTTCATCAACTCCAAACCAGTATTATATGAAATGCTGAAAGGTACTCTTTTAGAAGAGGAAGAAGAAAAAGGTAAAAAGCCAAAAAATTATGAACAACAAATACATACCTATCAACAAGTGAATCTAAAAATTAAGTGAATTAAAAATTTGATCAACAGAATAAACTGGTGAATAGAATCAGGAGCACAGAAAGGGAGTGGACTGATAATTCTCAGGGGGAAAGGGGTGAGGGGTGTACAGGGAGAGACTGGACAAAAATCATACACCTATGGATGAGGTCAAAGGGAGGGAAGGAAGGGTAGAGGGAAGGGTGGGAGCTGAGTGGAGGGGAGCTATGGGGGGAAAAAGAGAAACAAATGTAATAATCTGAATAATAAAGATTTAATTTTTTAAAAAAATAAAGAAACTCATGCCCTAGCTGGTTTGGCTTGGTGGATAGAGCGTTGGCCTGTGGACTGAAATGTGCTGGGTTCGATTCTGGTCAGGGTCATGTACATCCCCAATAGGGGGGTGTGCAGGAGGCAGCTGATCAGTGTTTCTCTCTCATCAATGTTTCTAACTCTCTATCCCTCTCCCTTCCTCTCTGTAAAAAATCAATAAAATATTAAATAAAAAAAAGAAACTCATGCCTCAGAAGGTCAGGAAACATAGTAACTTTAGAGCTCTAAATTAACTTCACCTCTATGTATATTTGTAATTTCACATTTAGATCTATCAATGTCAAAAATATACACAAACATTTGTAATGATTATCTGATCTTAAGGTGCCAGAGATCTTCAGAATTCCAACGATGCACACTGCTCAGGCCATATCCCATAATTTTTTAAAATATATTTTTATTAATTTCAGAGAAAAAGGGAGAGGGAGAAAGCAATAGAAACATCAATGTTTAGAAAGAATCATTAATCGGCTGTCTACTGCATGGGATCGAGGCCACAACCCAGGCATGTGCCCTGAATGGGAACTGAATTGAGATCTCCTGATTCATAGGTTGATGCTCAACCACTGAGCCACACCACCTGCACCATATCCCATAATTTAAAACACTCAGTAATTTCAGACAAAATAAACACAGTTTAAATCATCACCATGCACCTAGCTTAAAAAAAAATGACATAGATTTATGCAAGCCAACTTTCAAGGGAAGATACAGAATGACAATCCCTTTTGTATAAACTTTTTAACAGATATATATATATATATATATATATATACACATACACACACACACATTTGTATGTGTTATATATATATATACATATATATATATATACAGATTTGTATGTGTTATATATATATATGTATGTGTATGTATATATATATATATTTTTTTTTTGTTGTTGTTTTTTTTGTTTTGTTTTTTTTTTTTAATTTTCTGGAAGGCCTGAAGAAACTTCCCAGTGGCCATCATTGAAAAGGGGTATGAGGGTAAAGACACACATTTTTCAATTTTTTCAATCAATTAATTTATTACTTTATATTTAAAATAAATGTATCTTGTTAAAATTCATGTCCCTTCAATTACTTATCAAGTTCATTAACAGACAAAAATAAAGCTTAAAATATTACCTCATTAGATTTCTCAAGCTCTTGAACCAATGAATTTAAGTTAATTTCTGATTCTGTAAAAAATAAAAATATTGAACAAACACACACGTAAAGAAATACTATCACTGAATAATAACACAACAGAAGCTACTACAGTAGACACTTCAACTAGTGTTATATTTAGAAAAGAGGACTTTGAAAGCACCAGAAGCACAGCATTCACCTACTAATTCTATCACCAGAGGGTATGTTTCTGAAAAAGCTACTTTAAACATTCAGAATAAAAATGAATGACATATGCTAAATAGTAAAAAAAGTTCTGGCATAACTGCAGAGAAGAGAAGCAGCTAGTACTTTTCTGGACTACTTCATAATGTAGAAGCACAACTTACCTGCTATTTCCATTCTTTCATTTTCTAAAACAAAATAAATGTGTTTATTGATTTCAGAGAGAGCAAGGGAAAGGGAGACAGAAACATAGATGAGAGAAAAACACGGATCAGCTGCTTCTTGCACATCCCCTACTGGGGGATCAAGCCTAAAACCCAGGCATGTGCCCTGACCGGGAATCAAACCCACAACTTCATGGTTCATGGGACAGCACTCAACCAACTGAGCCACACTGGCTGGGTTTACCTGCTATACCAGTCTTGTTTCAGAGAAAAGGGTAGAGTATTTCATCTAGCTAATGCTCTTAAAATCCAGATATGATCATCAGAGCTAGAATGAAGCATCAAATAGACTTCTTAAGACCATTCCCAGGAGTCACCCTATCCTAATCTTGCAAGCCAAGTAGTAGAATCTGGCTGGTTTGGCTCAGTGGATAGAGTGTCAGCCTGTGGGCTGAAGGGTCCCAGATTCGATTCCAGTCATGGGCACATAGCAGGGTTGTAGACTCGGTGCCAGTATGGGGCAGCTGATCAATGATTCTCTCTCATCATTGATATTTCTATCACTCTCTCCTTCTCCCTTCCTCTCTGAAATCAATAAAAAATAAATAAAAATAAAAAATACAGCCCTAACCGGTTTGGCTCAGTGGCTAGATCATCGGCCTGGGGACTGAAAGGTCCCAGGTTTGATTCTGGTCAAGTGCATGTACCTTGGTTGCAGGTACATTCCCTATCCTAATCTTAGGCAGCTGCTCGATATTTCTCTCATTCCTGTATTCTTCTCCCCTCCTCTCTATAAAAAAATCAATAAAATATATATATTTTTAAAAAATACAGAAGAATTCATAAAGAATGAAGAACAAAATTTACAACTTTGCAATTTTCCATGGGATTTATTAATTTGCTGATGAAGTTAATACTTAGTTCTTTTAAGAAGTCTATTTTCTAATATTACTCTAAAAGCAAAAATAAACTTAATAAATTACTTTAAAGCCATAAAAAAAGTTAAAATATTAACTATGTTACCCAAATCAAAATATTTTCTAGTCACAATGGTATATAAGTTGCCTAAATCTCTTATACTGTCCCACTGGGTGGCCTGGTTGGTTGTATGTCATCCCACACACCAAAAAGGCTGTGGGTTTAGTTTCTGGTTCATGCAATACCTAGGCTTCAGGTTTGATCTTGGTTGGGCGCATATGGAAGGCAAACGATAGATGTTCCTCACATTGATGTTTTTGTCTCTCTAAATTCAATAAACATGTCATCATGTAAGAATTTAAAAACAAAAAAATCTCTTATAATAACCAGGTGTCTTTTCATGCATTTATATCATACAAATACGAGTAAAATATACCTACTCACCATTTTCTCTCTTTTTTAACTCTTCTTGGGTTTTGATTAATTCTTCTTTAGTTTTAGCTAATTCAGCTTTAACTTGATTATACTTTATTTCTAAACAAGCAATAGCTTCCTGGGGGTCAGCAAGAGATGCAATATATAAGTGAGCAATTTCAGCCTGTTTCTTAATATCAGTGACATCATCTTGAAGAGAATCAATAATATCTTCAATTCCTACGTAATTATGTGCTTCCTAAAAATAGCAAAAACCATATGCCATCTGATTTAGACAGTTTTAAGAATATAACAAAAGAATTAACAACTTGAAATTTTTTTAAATAAATTATGTCAAGTATCTCTAATTATGAAAAAGTTGTGTTCTATTATTCATTTTCTGTCTTATGGACTATGAGACACAGATCCCCATTCATACAACATTTAAACTGTGATAAGTCATTACAATTATGATTATCTAGTTCAGATGTACTTTCATTTACACAATGAGTCTTAAAAGATTTTGTGGGATAACTGAGAAACCAAAGCTCCATTTTCCCAAGTTAGACCAAGACCCACACCATGTCAAGGAGACTTAATGCTGCTTTGACAGCAAAAGTCTGGACATCATGAACACAAACCCCCAAATTGAATAATTACATAAAACAAGCCCTGGCTGGGTGGCTGGGTTGGAACATCATCCTGTACACCAAAAGATGGTGGGTTCACTTTCAGCTCAGGCGCATGAGGCAGCCGATCAATGATTCTTTCTCAGATCGATGTTTTTCTCTCTCCTCATTCTTGTCTCTAAAATCATCAATAAAAAAATAAAATAACAAAAAAAAAAAAAAAACCAAAGAGATGTAATCAATTTAAGCTTCAGTGGAAAGGGCAGAAAAAATAATGTTTTCTTCAAATAGTAGAAATGGTTGGTTGGTTAGCAAGAGCAAGATAAATGTTTTTGTTTTAATCAGAGCAATAAGTAAATGAACCATTAGGTTCTGTATAACTTTAAGATTCTTTCAGTTTAAGACAAATCTGAGGGATACCTCATAATCAGACAAAAAGGAACCTACCTACCTATAAGCAACACCAAATGAAATATAACAGAGATACAAATTTTTCAAGTCCAATAGCTATAAAGTATGTGTCCTTATATTCCTAACAAAGAATACTTAATTTTAAAAAGCTATACAGGAAGTTTTTAATTCTAAAGTATATTAATGTTTCACATCTTTGATGTGGTACACTAAATCCTGGTATCAAAATCCTCAATACTTTTTTTTTTAAGTGTGTGTGAAATTCTTTTCTTTTGTTAAAAATATATTTTAATGATTTTTTACAGAGAGGAAGGAAGAGGGATAGAGAGTTAGAGAGAGAGACATCGATCAGCTGCCTCTTGCACGCCCCTAATGGGGATGTGCCTGCAACCAAGGTACATGCCCTTGACCGGAATCAAACCTGGGACCTTTCAGTCCGCAGACCGACGCTCTATCCACTGAGCCAAACCGGTTTCAGCCAAAATCCTCAACACTTTAATACTTCAGTTAACATACTTTGGTTTCAACTTTCATGGCACAATCTTGATTTACTGGTTCTTCTTGAATGTCGGTTTTACCAACCAAATCCTTGAAGATAGCCAAACGACATTCAGCATTTTCTTCTGATATCTCTCGTTCCTGAAGGAGCGTTTCCCTGCATAACACAAATGAATTCCATTGAGAAATCAAAAGGCCCTACTTTGTGCTTTTGTTTCAAATTTCTAATATTACAGACATTATAAATTAAAAGCAGATTTAAGTAGTTATTCATGTATAATTCAGAATCATCATGCAGTTTAGTAACAGCTATTTTTTAAAACTATAAAGAAAAGGTGAGAATTCAGAAATCACCTAGTATAAAATAAGTAAAGAAATAAAAAATTAAACGAGTAAAATTCTCAATTTTTACCAGGACATGCAAGAAATAACTTACTTAAAGTCAGCTTCCCGTTGAGCCAAATATTGAGTGAACTCTTGTGTAACTTCTTCACGAATTTTAAATTCCAATGTTAATTTTTCTTTCCTTTCATTTATTAGCTTTATTTTCAAGTCTTCTATTAAGTCCAGCAATTTCTAAAACATATAAATATTAAAATTCTAATAAAATATATCCCAAGGAAAAAAATATATATATAGCCCTAAATAGTTTGGCTCAATGCACAGATCATCGGCTTGTGGACTAAACGTCCCAGGTTCGATTCTGGTCAAGGCATGTACCTTGGATGCAGGCACATCCCCAGTAGGGGGTGTGCAAGAGGCAGCTGATCGATGTCTCTCTGTCATCGATGTTTCTAACTCTCTATCACTCTCCCTTCCTCTCTGTAAAAAATCAATAAAATATGTTAAAAAATATATATATATATATATATGCTGAAGTACATATAAGGTATCATTATGTCTATATTTTGCTTTCAAATGCTACAGAGAAAAAAAAAGTGCATCCAAATACTCTTAGAAATTAAGTAAATATAGTAAAATGTTAACAGATGGCAATTCCAGGTGAGGTGTAAATGGGTATTCATAATACTAGTCTACTTATAGGTTTGAAATTTTCCAAATTATAAAAGTAGAGATACAAAAAAATTTAGTGTGCTATTAATAAAAAATTAGGAGAGGGAGCCTTAAGTATTATTGACTCTAACTTCAGAATAATAATAAGCCAAGCTTAGAAGTGTAAGTTCCTAATACATACTCTCTTCTCCTCATGGCTAATGAAAGCTTTGTCTTCCTCTAATGTTTTATCTAGGTCTTCATCAATAAGTTCAGTCTCTACATTTCTTTTTTCTTCAGCTACTTCTAGATCCTCAACCAAATCTTCATCTTCCACCAGATCTTCCAAACTATTTTCCCAAGAAATCGTAGACCTTTTTACATTTAACATTTTATTATCTGAATTATTGTCTGATGGTATATCTTGAGAAGATTTGACAGGTCCAAGTGATTTCTCTTGAGAGGAATTTAAAGTGTCTGGAACATAAACCTGTTAAAATATCCAATGTGACATTTAAAACAGAAACGCAAGAACCAGCCACTAAAAAATTATTTTATAAACATTAAGTCAATGACAGTTGGGGTATTTAAAGTAAGACATACACAAATAAATAATCAAGAAGGAATTAGCATCCTTAAATGAACATTCTCATAACAAAAAAGCTAATTACACATCCTATATAATAAAGATATAATATGCAAATGGTTGTTACGCCATGAAGCGCAATGACCGACTGCGGAATGACCAACTGCTTAACGACCCAATCACGGATCAGCAGGAGGGTGGGGCAGCAAGCTATAAGCAGATGGTGGAGAGCTCCACCTACAGGAAGGGCCAGGGCAGCAAGCTATGGGGCGGCAGGGGACAGAGGGCAGGAGGGTAGGGTAGCAGGCGGAGAGCTACAGGAGGATGGCAGCGAACCACTGGCTACAAGTGGGCAGCAGAGAGCTACAGGAGGGGGTAGGGAAGCAAGCTATAAGGGGAACAGGGGGAGTGCAGGAGGGCAGGGAAGTGGGTGGAGAGTTACTGGGAGCTACTGGCACACAGGTTTGTGCACAGGGCTACTAGTATAAGTAAATTTACTAGGATGTTAGTACTATTCCTATTAGGGAGCTACACAATTAGTCACTAAGTGAAACAGAATGGAAAAGCTGACAATTCACTGCAAGAATAGTACTCATATTTTGTAAAAGGTGCCTATGATTAAATTTAATACTTACTATTGAAATCATTTTAATCCTAGCAGGAGTTACTTTTTATCTTTACCCATATTCTCCTACTTGGTCAAACATTTACATTTTTAATTTTCAATTATTTCTTAGGTTTACAGTTATAAGTGCAAATAATTATCTAGCCTAAGAAAAGAATCATTAACATTCTAATAAGAGGTTTAATAGCTTCTATAGAAATTTGAATATATTTACTTTTTGTGCAATGGCTGAGAACTTCAACACATTGAGTGTTTCATCATAGGCAAAACAACATTGGCTGATGTTGACAATCATACATATTTTCCCTTTACCATGAAAAAAACTTTGAAAATAGTGGGTCAGTTTACTTTCCCGGAAAGGTACATGCTGTTGAAACCTATGGGAAAAAGTTCAGATAATTTTAAGTTAAAACAAATCCCATTAAATCAGGATGCTGATAAATTTTACAGAGCAATAGATAACCTAACTATATGGACTTAATTCTAGGCTAGTGATTAGTTCTATCTGTAACATTTTCTGTTTATGTTGTTTTCTTTAAATTACTACTAATAATAATACTATTCATAATAACAATCAATTAAGCTAAAATGTGAAAAAAAAACAAAAAATGAAGGCTGATTTAGAGTTACTCAGCCTAAAAGGTTAATTAATGCAGAAGACTACCACATCTAGAAGAACACAATGCACTAGTAAAAATAAAGAGATTTTAGAGAAGCCTACTATGCCAAGTATTTATTGATACATATTTGCTATGAAAAAAATTGTGGTTACTTGAGACACTGGCATGAATTGATGCTTTTTTATTTCTGAAATTTTTTAACCCAAAATGTCCAAGTATTTTATTTTTTATATTAGAAAGTAGAGAAATGATGTGAGAGAAACATCGGTCAGCCATCTCCCGCACACACCTCAACCAGCTATCCAACCCTCAATCTGGACATAGGCCAGGACTG
>PVJN01018178.1:0-39618 GCA_004026805.1 Lasiurus borealis
GAGTTACTGCTCCACCAGCTTCTCCATAGCTTCTCCTGCCCCAGACCACAGACCCTCTCCAGCTTTCTCAGATATCAGCCTTCAACTCCGACTCCACTCCTTCCTGTAGAGCCTCCTCCACCAGCTTTTCCAGAGCTCCACCAACCCCTTTCCACAGCTCCGCCCAGCTTTCTCACAATTCAGGTCCCAGCGACTCCCCCTGGCTTTCTCCAATGGTCGCACCCAGATACTCCTTCCCCAGCACCGCCTTCACCCCCAAGCCCCGCCCCCCTGCTTGCTTTGCCAGGTTCACTGTCTAGAAGTCCCAACCTAAGCTGGTCATCTTGTGAGCCTGCGTCCAGTGAGCTCAACAATGTATCCTAGCAACCGTGGTCTGCATGCGTGTCTAAATCTCTAAACGAATCCTGGCATCCATGCTACGTCATTGAGTGCTGTTGTGTCCTGGCTTGTTACTTAAGGAGATATGTGTCTATGTGCCTTTGTAAGCCAGCAAGAAAAGGGTTTTTTTTGTCTCTGCCAGCACGAGGTAGCTCACCAACGCCAGTGGGTGTCAACAGTCACCTGTTAGCAGTCAGGATGCTGGCCTGCTACTCTTGGTCTCAGAGTCCCAGAATCCTCTCCTCCTCAGGTCCTGGGAGGCACTGGCTGTCTGCGCACTGACTGTCTCCCTGGGCTGTGGGGAGGAGGACTGTCCGGTGTGGTGGCCTCAGCTGGGCCAACCTAGGGCTTAGCCACCTCCATGGCCAGTGGGGCCAGGAGACCGGAGTCTCTGGAAGGGAGTGGGATGCTTAGTTCTGCTGCAGGCCTGCTGGGCCCTCCTAAAGATCATAGTCGAGGTTTGTGGTTTGCTGTGGAGCTGGAAGCACTCCTGCCCCAGCTCGGGCCACATTTTTCTCTGGCTACCTTCACTTTCCCACCATCCTCCTGTGTGTGTGTGTGTGTGTGTGTGTGTGTGTGTGTGTGTACGCACGCGTGTGCCCCTGCTCATAGAAAGGACTGTAGTGGCCCACACTCACAGGTCTGTCCTCTTGCTTCCTGCTTGGCCCTTAGGCTGTCACCATCTCAGTCAGCCCCCAGGCAGTGTGTTGCTCAGCTGGTTGCCCATAACAACCCTCCCAGTGGGCCTACCCAGGATTACCTTTAGGGGAATGAGATTGTAAGGGCCCCAAATCCTTCCCATTTGATGATGTGAGGGGAGGGCAAGTTTTCTCCTCCTGGAGATGGGGCTCTGCTGGGCTGAAAGAACATGGAAGAACACTTATATTCCATGATTTTCTGTGCAGCTAGGGCATGTGGTCCCTGAACAGGTAGGGCAGAGAGAGCCACTGCTGAGATTAGCAGAACCAAACCCTGAGTAAGGTGCCTCATGTGTTTCCCACCAGTTGGAACCTCCTTGGTCCTGGTGGTTTCCAGTCCCTGCTGAGTAGGACTGTTCTAGTATGTTGGCCAAC
The DNA here is from genome assembly GCA_004026805.1 of Lasiurus borealis. Classification (NCBI taxonomy): domain Eukaryota; kingdom Metazoa; phylum Chordata; class Mammalia; order Chiroptera; family Vespertilionidae; genus Lasiurus; species Lasiurus borealis. The sequence continues at coordinate 1,452 of PVJN01018178.1, forward strand.
ATTGCTGTCTTGTCCCTAATGACCTTGACTCATCATCCCTCTTGTCCTCATGCAGGAGAAGCAAAGACAAGTGGAAGTGTGTGTCTTCCTCAGGCCACAAAGCAGACACTCTGCATTGTGAAGCAGGAGGGTATTCTGCCCTCTTCATGACTTTACAGGGACCTCAGTTCTCCCTAGGGATGCCACCCATGCAGATCTGATCTCCTTGTGATTTTGTGGCTTTGATGAGAAATGGGCCCAAAACTGCATGGCGGAAATGAGGAATAACCCCAGTAGAATAAAAATGACCAGGCCACAGGGGGAACATCCAGCCTCTGCCAAAAATAATCCAAACCCAATGAATAGAGAGACCCTTTGTCACCTCTCAAGTGGGCAAAGGTTAAGCACAGATGGTGCTCACAGCCGACAAGCATATGAGGAAATGGTGCCCTGGCCCGTGTTGGCAGCGCATAATGGCTGAGCTTCTGTGGAAGGCCATTTGCTGGTGTGAGTGAGCATCTCAGATGTGTGTGCATGTGACCTAGGCCTCCGCCTAACAAGTCAATAGTTAATGTTTGTGGTAGTGTCCCTTATTGTAGCAGAAAATGTGAAGTCTGTGACTCTACATCAGTAGGGGAAAGTCAGACAATGTTGGGGTAGCCCACAATGCAATACCATGCAGGTAGCAAAATATTCGCTAGAAGAAAATGTAGACATGAAAGAATGTATTTGATGGGCTCTGGATGGCGAAAACATTCTCTACCTTGTGGAGATTGCGGGAAAGAGCTATGCCTCTGTGGTCGTTTGCCGGGGTGGTGACATGAAAGCACCACAGCTCTGGTGGCTTAAACAACAGATATGTATTGTCTCACTGTTGCAGAGGCTGGAGGTCAGAGATGGAAATGTGGGCCCAGTTTGCCTATACTGAGGACTGAGGGAGAACCTGTGCATCCCTGTCCCCAGCTTCTGGTGGTTTTCAGGCAATCTTTGGCAACCTTTGGCTCATAGGTCTCAGCCTTCATCTTTAGAAGGTATTCTCATGCATGCATGTCTGTCTATAAATTCTCTCTTTAGGTGAGGACACGGGTTATTGGAGGGTCTCATTTTAACTTGATTACCTCTTTAAAGTCCTTTTCTTTATGGATAAGGTCCTGGGGTGAGCAAGAGGTGGGGTCCAGAGACCAGGGATAGGAGACCCAGCCAGAGAGAAAGAGAGGGAATGCAGAGAAGCTGGGCACAGGGACTGTCAGGACACTGGGCTGGGAAGAGAGTGAAAAGGTGGCAACTTATGTCCTCAGAGCCTTGTCTTTGAGTGTGTTTTCATAAACATGTGGACATAATAGCTGACATCAGATTTATGTCCTTTAAAGTCGGGAGAGGAGGGACAAGCACAGTGCAGTGCTCATGTGGAGTGTAGTACTGAGGCTCAGGCCTTACGATAATGATGTGTAGCCACTGGCTCTGACTGTCCTGTTAGGGACCAGGTACTCAAAACCCTGAGGAGACTGAGCTCTGAGAGGTACTAGGACCAGTATGAATCTTCAGGCTGGGTTTCTGCTCCTGCCACTGCATAGCTCTGCCCTCCAACGAGGAGGAAGGACCCCCTTCCTCAGGTACAAGGAAAAGAGGCAAGAACAGGGGTGAGGCAGTGAGAGCCCCAAGATCGTGGGCCATCTTTTCATCCCTGGGTGTCACCTTCTCAACTATAGAATGGGGTGACAATGTCACTGTCCCACCCAGTTATTTGAGGATTGAATTCTAGGATTTGTGGATCATGCCCATGGCATGGGGTTGGTGTGTGGGTAGTGGTGCCAATTGTTCCTGCTCCTGTTATTCCTTTTTGTAGGCTGCAGTGGGGGCCAGGAGTGCCTGGTGACAGCAGTGGTGCAGCCAGGGGATGGAGGTGGGTGGCACCCAAAGGGGCCCGAGGGAGACACCTGGCAGGAAGATCTGAGCTCACACGGTGGTGTCCCTGGGCCCAGCTGAGGTTGCATCCCACGGATTCGCAGCCCTGGAAGAGGGACCGGGGTGCTTGGGGACCTGCAGTGCCCTGGGGTGAAAAGAGGAGGAAGCTGACTGTGCTGGAGTGGGTGGGGGTGGAGAGAAGAAGCACAGCCCAGGAGGGTCTGTGCCGGGAGAGGACTAGAACCCACTCACCTGGTGTGAAGCCAAAGCGCCCTTTCTCCCTCCTCTGTGCTCCCCTGGCCTCAGGGACCTCCTTTGTGGAACTGCCACATCCTATGCCAAGTGCCTCTCCTTACCTGTCTCCACCTTCTTCCCTGAGACCCCCAAAGACTCCATCCAATGGACAAGGCATCTGCATCGCCAGTCCTTTCCATTGTGCCTGGCCGCTGACTGCATGGGGATAGGAAGGAGGAGCCAACACTCTCTGCTCTCCCACCATCCCTGTCAGTGGGGTTCCAGGGCCCCAGGGGTCATTGGGGAGAGGTCAGCCCACAGACCATGAACATGGAGGGCTGATGCATGATGCTTATTGATCTTCACAACTGTGGGTTTCCTCAGGCCACATGAGGCCCACGGATCTCTGGGGAGATGGAGTTCTCCTGCCTCTCCTTCCAGCAGCCTCATGCAGGCTTTGTCTCAAATGCGGTCAAGACTCTGGAGACTTGTTGGCAACCCTAGTGAGCAGCCAGGGGAACTGGCTGTTCAGCAGGTGAAAGAAGCTGGAGTGGGACCTCAACCACTGAGGGGTGAGCCAACGGGCCCAGTATGCCACGGGTAGTGGGGTGGGCAGTTGTGAGAAGTGAAACCCCAGGCAGATTGAGGCCCTGCTCTGGGAAGGGAGAAATATGGTTGAGGAATGATGACTGCCGAGATGTGACACCCTGAGCGCTGCTCACACCCAAGAGTACCCCCAGGATCTTCTTCAGGAATTTGGGGATCTTTTGAACCTGCGGGGGTGGGGCTGTGGTTTCCGTAAGCAGCGCACCTTCAAAGGGGCAGCAAGGGGCCCAGGCTTGGGAGAAGCATTCTGTCCACACTGGGCTCAGTTCCTGTTGGTGACCTGAGAGACAGGGACAGGTCCGAGTCTGAATGTGGAGTTGCCTGTGTGAACACATGTGTTTATGGTTGTGCACGCATGTGTGTGTGCATGACAAACCAGGAGAGGCTGCACAGCACAGAGAATATCAGGTGGCCACCAGACTCAGGCTGTCTGCCTGACTTCCCACACCTGCCCCACCCGCACTGCCCATGGCATCCAGGGCCCGTTCACTCACCCCTCAGTGGTTGAGGTCCCACACCAGCTCCTTTCACCTGGCGAAGAGCTTGGGTCCTGTTTGCCTCTGGGTTCTCCACAACAGTCAGGGCCCTTCTGACCTGTGCGTGCTGCCCACAGCAGTCAGGATGGGACCTGCTCATTAGTGGACCAGCCTCTGTCCTCTTCTTTTCCTTCTGTCCCCTGGCCTCACCCAGAATTCCCTGAACAGAGTGTGACACATTGGAAGTGCTCAGTCATAGGGACCCAGCTCACTCCGTGTCCCTTTGATGAAATCAGCTTGGTCTCTGGTGGGCATAACTTTTGAAGAACCGTTTCCTCTCTCAGGAAGCCTTCGGTTTATGGAAGGGAAAACATCTCTGTGCTTCTCTCAAGGTGCACGGGGCTCCCTGACATTGGGGAAACTCTGCAGTGCCCAGAAAACGTGGCTCCTGAGGAGGTTGTGGAACTGGAAAAGCAGGCTGCACTGACAGACCTGAAGCAGAAGTACCTGACTGCACTTTCAAACCTTGGGTGGTTACTGGAGCGCATACCCAGGAAAGGCCAGTTTCCCCGCAAGAAAACATTCAGGCCCTTCCACAACCTCAGCTCCTCCTTTCATGTACGGAAGCCATCACCTCTGACCAGGGCCCTGTCTTTGCTGAGCGCCCTGAGACAGACTGAGGAGGAACCGCCTCTGCTCACCCATGTCAGGTCTTTCCCAGGGCTGACAGCAGCGCAGATTGGGTTCAGGGCACCCATTGTCTGGAGTGTGGCATCCTCCTTCCTGCCCAACCTACCCATGTTCACCGGGGGCTGCCTGAGGCCTTTCCCTCCTGCTGAACGGAGAATGACTCCTGCAGGCCATGTCCACCATCTCTGAGACCTCCAAGGTGGACTTGTGGACACGCCACATTGATGATCATGCCCGAGTGACCCAGTTGTGCCAGCAGAGCCTATGCCAGCTGGTCCCTATTTCTACTCAGGTGGGAGGAACCCTCATCCTGACTCAAGTCCCACACTTGGATTACCAGCATTGCCTAGGACACCTCCCATTGATTCTCTCAATCCAGCACCTTCAGGACAATGTCCTCACCTCCCTTTGCCACTCCTCAGGAAGAAGACTAGAAACAACCCAAACCTACAGGCCTAACATGAGGCTTCCCGGTGCTGCTGGCAGGAACAGGATCACTGGGGACACTTGTGACACTGGGCAAACCTCAGGCATACGTCATGGTGTGCTAGGGAGCTTCCTGAGCCCTAACTCGGGTCCTCACCTCATGTACTGGGAGAGCCCTGCAGACCTCCTTTTCCCTCCTGGAGTCTGACCCCTCAGCCCTCAGGGGGTGGAGTCCCCTCTTCTTCCTGCAGAATCCACATCGTTATTCCTGGCTGGAGCTGGAACCTCCTCTCTGTCATCCTGAGATGCCCAAGTCAGGAAAAAGCATGTGGTCATCGACCAGCGGCCTCCCAGGGTTCACAGTAGGGGTAACATGGGACATCTCTGTTGTGGGGCCCATGTGCCTCAGTCTCTCCTTTGCATGTTCACCTTGAACCTGGGCAAGATGCCAGTCCTCCCCTCTGCTACATATGTTGTTCTCCCTGAATTCCCAGGGCGGGCATCAGTTCTGCGCTTCCATGGTTCCTCTCTGCACTGTCATCCACCACAGGGCCCCCAAGACTTTTGGCAGGGAAGACTTCTGTGTACTCCCCTCTGGTTATTGTGCCTGGATACCCTCAGTCCTCCCTTGGGGCCCTCCTTGACCCTTCCCTCTGCCCACCTGGGACCTTGCTCCTTACACCAAACCCCAGATCCTGTCAGACCTGGATGCAGAAGTCAGGAAAAGCACCTTGACTCTGGGCAGTGCCTCTGCATTTCATCTGTGGACCTGAGGCCCCACACTTTTTATCAGGTTTCCACTCTCACTGACATGAATGCTAAAGTCAGGAGACACATGTAGTGACCCACCCTGGGCCTTCCAAGCCTGAGAGCAAGGTGGGGTTCTGTGCAGCCTCTACCTTGGGAGTCTGGGTCCCCTCAGTCCTGACACGGGGTCCTCATGTTGATGCTGGTAGGCCCTGGGTCCTTCTTTTGCCAACTTGGGGCTTGTTATACGAAACCCACAGTCTCTCAGACTGATTTGAAGGCATCAAATGCTACTGAAGTCTGGGCAGTACCTCTGCCCTCCCCTCTGTGGGCCTGAGTTCCCACACCTTATACCAAGTCTCACCCAGTCCTGGATACAGAAGTCAGGAAACTCTGCACTTGGTCTTTTACCAGGGAGCATCCCAAGGCTGATAGCAGGGTAGGGTTTTATGGGGTCCCCTAGTTGTGGGGTGCAGGGTGCCCTCAGTGTTCCTGTGGCTGTGCTCCTTACAGCGAACCCCAGCGTATGTCAGACCTACATGGGGAAGTCAGGAGACAGAGGAAGGGGTCATCTAACGTGGGGTCTCCCATGGCTTGTAGCAGGGGAGAAATTTTATGGGGTCCCCTACATTGTGGGGTCCAGGTCCAGTCTGTCCTCCTTCAGCAGACCTGTGGCCCTGCTCCTCACACCGAACCCCAGAGCCTCTCAGGCCTGATGCAGAGGTTCCCCACCCTGTAGTCACCCCACCCACTGGTCCTCCCTGACTGATGTTTCTGGGACCAGAGTCCCATAATCTTCTTCAGGGTCCTCAGCTTGACAGCAGCAGGATTTGGGTCCCCCTGATCCTGTCTGAAGCCCTGCTCCTTCTACCAAACCCCAGTGTCTCTCACACCCCGATGCTGAGCTCACAAACCAATGTGGGAGGCCACCCCTCCCCCACCCCAGGAGGCCCGCGGGACACACACTGTTCTGGGGTCCACGCCCCCCAATCTCCCTCAGGGTCCTCAGCTTGACAGCAGCAGGAGCTGGGGTCCCCCCTCTGGTTGCTAAAGCCCTGTTCCTCCCACCCAGCCCCCCAGTGTCTCAGACGGAATGGAGGAACCACAGAGCGCAGTGTGGGAGCCCCCCCACCCCGGGAGCCTGCGGGGCACACGCTGCTCTGGGGCCCACGCCCCCCCCCAGGCTCCCGCAGGGCCTCACACGGACCCGGGCCGGTCCCGGACGCCCCTGCCGCTGGGAGGCGCCGCCATGACACGGGGGTCCCCTCCTCCCCCCGCGTGTCTCCCCCGGAAGGTGCGGAGGTCAGGCCTCGGGCCCCGTGTCTCCCCGCACCTGGGGGCGCCCAGGCCTGACTGCCCTGGGCCCGGGGTCCCCCTGCCCCCCACGGCCCTCACCGTGCGGCCTGCAGGCCCGGGACCCCCGCTGTGGCCGGAAGGCGGACCCCACCCCGAGGCCCGCCACCCCGGGATCCAGCGGCGGCCTGTGGGCCCCGCTCCCCAGGGCCCGGCAGCGGCTGAACAGGCCCCAGGGGACCGCCGTGGGGTCCTCACCCCGGTTCCAGGCAGCGTGCGGCCCCGCCGGCCCGGGATCGCTCCCCTCAGCGCCGTGCCCTCCACCGCCCGAAGCCGCCTCCTGCTAAAGATGGCGCCCCGCTCCCTCCGCGCTGCAGCGGAAGCCAGTGACGTCACTTCCGGGAGCACGTTCCGGGCCCCCGCACGCTAACGGGGGGGGGGGCTCCCAGGGTGCCCCGCGCCTCCCCCCCCCTCGTCTGGTCTGGTCCCCACCTGGGCTGGCCGCCTGGGACCCGCCTGTGCTGACTGGGTCTGCGCCCCCCAGACCTAGAGGGGGTGCCGCAGAGCAAGGGCCCTGGGGAGCATCGAAGGAGAAGCCCCCTTTCTCACAGTGTCTCTTTACTAGGCAACCAGACTTTTGAAACACTTTGTTCTAATAGAATTGTTTTCTACACGGAAAACGATGAGCAGCAGGAAATGAAGGTGGAAGGGGGTTCTGCTCTTTTGAAGTTATCTAATGTTTTACAGTCCAGATGACTGATTTTTGTTTTTTTCAACCCTCAGTCAGAGCCAGGAATAAATTTTACATCTTGCCAAGTTTCAGGATTGCATTCATACCCACCCTTTCTCTGCCTGATTTACTCTGATCTTGACACTATTTCTAGTCCTGTCTGCATCTTTTATTAAAATGAGTAGAAGCCCAATGCATGACATTCATGCAAGGGGTTCAGCCCTCACAGCCCTGGCTACCTTGGCTGGCCCTCACAGCCCCCTGCAGTCTCTGCCAGCTCTTGCAGCCCAGCTCTATCCAGAAGGTTGTCTGGGAGGTCATTTTCCTGTTTGTTCTAATTAGCATATTAGCTCTTTATTATATAGCATCAGTTTGAAAAGTTTTGCCTCACCCACTAAGGTGATTTCAGGTGGTTATCAATACAGACTCTGAAGCCCTATTGGCTCCTTCCTCCCTTTTACTCATACTGTGCTGGTATTACCCGAGTTAGTGGCATCTATGGCCTGATATGTTGCCTCTGATTTCCATAATGCAGTAGAGGTAGTAGTTTACACTTTTCCTACTTCCCATCCAGTCATCTTCATCTCTGCAGGCCATGGACCCTCCCAACTTTCCACTACCTCCACCACAAACACAAGTAACAGCTCACCATATTCTTCAGTCTTTCTAGGAGTTTCTTCTGTTTTATTGTTTAGATTACATTTTTAATATGTATATTTTATCTTTTTTCTTCTTTTGTCTCTTTGGTTCATTTTCATTTTATTCTGATAAGTATATCTTACATTTCTTTTAATATATTTTTATTGATTTTTTACAGAGAGGAAAAGAGAGGGAGAGTCAGAAACATCGATGAGAGAGAAACATCGAACAGCTGCCTCCTACACACACCCCACTGGGGATGTGCCAACAACCAAGGTACATGCATTTGACCAGAATCAAACCTGGGACCTTTCAGTTCACAGGCCGATGCTCTATCCACTCAGCCAAACCAGTTTCGGCTATATTTTACAATTTTATTCTCCCTTCTATAGTTTGCCAGTGTTGATTTGGGGAACAGAATGCAGAAGCCCAAGATTGTCAGTCATTTTGGCCCTAAACTTAAGGCAATAGATCTACAAATCTGTAAAAATATTTAAAAAAAGAAATGATGATTACTATCTTTGCAATACTCTGTTCTCTTTCAATGTATATGGTATACTGCTCTATTTATATGGGAACTCGTTAACTTGAATCTATTAATATACTTGTATAATTATCCCCCTTCTCATGGTGTTTCTTATCAGCTCAGCTATCACTGTGGGTTCTAAAAGTTAGCTACTGCTGAAGATGCTGAGCAGAGCAGGGTTTGGGGAGGTGTTGTGGGATTGTGGTTGTCTGTCTACATTTCCCTTGTCCAATGCACTTTTTTTCTCAATATGTTTTTATTGATTTCAGAGAGAAAGGGAGACGGAGAAAGATAGAAACATCAATGAGAGAGAATCACTGATCGGCTGCCTCCTGCACACACACCCCCCAACACACCTCTCACTGAGGATCGATCCCATAACTTGGGCATGTGCCCTTGACCAAAATTGAACCTGGGACCCTTCAATCTGCAGGCTGACACTCTACCTACTGAGCCAAAACCAGCTAGGGCTGATTTCACTGTTTAATCTTTACTCACAGTAATCTTTCTCTGTCCCTGACACATCCTAGCCCTAGCAGCGGCCCCTCCATCATCTGTCCTGGTATTGCAGTGATCTCTGCAAGGGTTTCGAGGTCCTCCTGAGTGAGAACTTCTGGGGTCCACTGGTCTCAGAATAGAGGGTACTATAGAATCCAACTCCTAGTGTTCCTGTCAGCTCTATAGGACTGAGTTGTTCGACAAAACACAGTATTAGTTGTTAGACAAAACACAGTAGCTATGATTTAAGTGTCAGGTACTTTGGGTTGGACTTCTAGGCTGAGCAATGCCCCCTGCCTCCACATGCCTGGGGAAATCAGTGGGAGTCAGAGCCTTGGTCTGAGGGACACAGACTCAGATAGCAGAGGGCACAGGCCTACATCTTGCTGAGTCCAGCTGGGGATCATGACGACTTCACCCCTTCCCCAACCAAGCTCAGATTATGCTAAGGACGTAGGTGGCCAAGGCATGTAGGGGAGAGCCACCATGCCTAATGAGTTTTTGGGTATAGTCTGAACATGCAGTATGTAGAGAGAAAGAAGGGTGTCATGGAGATACTACTGTTGGTTGGGGAACATTGGCATCTGGACCTAACATTTCCTAGTTGCAGACTCTGGGCCTGTTACTTGACCTCTCTGAGGTTCTATTTACTCATGGGGATAATAGTAGTTGCAACTACTTCATGGGGTCCTAAGGATTCAATGGATATACATTAGGTAGCAAAGTGCCTGACTTAAATCATAGCTACTGTGTTTTGTCTAACAACTAATATGAAATCTACTGAGCTTTCAAAATGATAAATCCAAGGCCTTTGGCTCCCACAGGAAATAATCTGTCACCAGCAAATGATGGACTTCCTTGATGGTTGTAGTGAAGCATGGGCCAAAAAGCCACACAATTTAAATGCTCACTAAACTGCACAGGCAGCTAGAGTGAGCTAGATAGAAATTTCATGAGCAATACTCAGCCACTGATGTGACCAGGCAATGCCTTGGGACCACCAAATAGCCAATTTCAGCTTTAAGATTGTCTTAGAACCACAGAACACTTTTGTAAGGCTCTTGAGCTGTAACAATTGCAGAACTGCATCCACACTGTATGTACCAGAAGACTCATTAGGGATGTTCACCCACCATCACATTTCTCAGCCACTTGTGGCAGCTAGCAGTTTCCTTCCCTTTGGATCAGAACAATTTCAGTGTCCTGGACCATATCTAAAGCAAAAGCCATACAGAGTGCATAGAAAATGAGGAACCAGTTTATTGAACAGCTAAAGGGAGCAAAAACAGTGGGCTGATCTACACTTGTTACACACCAAGCAGAAAAGTCTACACAATTTCAAATGTCTCCCTTCCCCCAAGACAGAACAGCCTGGCTGGAGGCTAGGGCGCAGCTGGAGTCACGTATGTAGTAGACATCAGTAGAGCCCAGTTTAGACAAGTTAGCAGATGCCCATCTTAAACCATCCACTCTTTTCCTGGGTGAGAATGCCAGTGTCCCTTTACCCTCCTTTAAAAAATCCCCTACTTGTTCCCAGGCAGAAGGCTGTTACCTATAGGACCTGCTTTGACTCATGCTTTTACCATCAGCTCTTAGAGCAACTGCTTTCCTAGTTAAAAGCATAAGCCCAGCCAGAAGCATTCTCGTTGAAGGCAGACAGAAAGCCTCAGATCTTCTCATATACACAATTCTACTGGCTGTTCCTAGTCTCAGCAACTTCGTCCAGTGTTCTAGTTTTAAGTCACACTTGATAGTTTTCTGGCAAGCCAATATTCCCAGACTGTTAGAAAAGCACAGATCATTTCTTGCTTTATTTTGGCTGTTCTGGCAGTAGCAGCTACTATGTATGTGCAGAAATTCAAGGGGGGAAATGGTGATGTCCTGTTAAGGGGTGGCACCACAGTGGGTGGGACAGGTGTGCCACCTCCTTCTACTTCTGCAACAGAAGATGTATGTCTCCAGTACAAGCTTGTAAAAAAATACTTTAACAGAATATACTGTACAGAACTAGGATTTAACACGGTATATTACAATGCTAAAATATTTGTATAAATACTATACAAGCACGGAGTCACTCCATTAGAAAGGGCTCACTGAAAGGGCCATTAAAAATTGCTGTCAGCATGCCCAAAGAGAAACTACTTCCACAGCAGGAACACAAACAGTAATGATTGTGTAGATACACACATGGTGCCAGAGAGGATTATTTACAGTTCCTACTGACTATACCACAACAGGACAATCTGAACTAAGCAGCAAGGCTGGCTGGGCTTAAAAACACATGTTCAAATAACACTTTTGATAGGCATTTTAGCACTTTGAAAACCAGCTCTGTAGATGTTACTTCTCTGGCCTAATCAGCCATCGTCAATTGGTCAGAATCAGCTTCATCTCTCCCTCTCACACATGCTCCCCCCATTGCATCCACATCCATGGACAAGCCCCAAACCACACCACATGTTCCAGTCACCTGCCCTTTGCGTGTCCCATTGTGATGAGTCACTGGCAGGCGTTAAGTGCAAACAAGGCATGAGATGTAAGTACCTAGAGCTTCAGCTCCAGTGCCAGTTCTGGAGGATGAACAAAGGTGCAGAGGAAGGTAGAGGAGTGCATGCGTCCCAGTGCACTTGCGTTCTGCCACAGGAAGTGGTGTCTAATCTGGCATTTCAATGTTTAATTTGGGAGGTGGGAGGATGTATTTCCCAGGGCTTTGGGTGATAACGACCCTGGTCTTCTTGCGAAACAGAGGAGCAATTTTAGGAGGTTCAGGAACTGGGGTTTCCTCGGTTTCCTCATTATCTTCATGATGAAGATCATAGGAAATGTTTCCATATTCTCTCAGAAATGGGAAGATTTCAAGGAGAAACTGACAGAAATCTTTGCGAATACCAAACCACCCTGAAAAAGAAGAATGCAATCTTTCAAACACTAGCCTGAACTGAATTTCAAATTACTTTTCTATCCTGATTGAGTTCATCCTAATGTCTTAGAGATGAAGATTGAACAAGGCCTAAATATCCACTGAGGACAAGAAGTCAGATCTGAGCGTCATGGTTTTCCAGGTGGGGCTCCCAGACCAGCTAGGATAGTGTCCCTGGGGTCTTGGTAGGGATACAATTTTGACTCAGCCCAGACTGAATCAGAATCATAAGCTGGGGCAGTCTGCTTGTACAGGCCCTCTCAATGATTCTGAGAGGTGCTCCAGTTTGAGTACTTACTCTAGTAAGTCTCAAATACCCGTGGAGTCTAGACTCTGTAGACATCCTCTAATAGTCCCTACCCAGGATAAACTAATGTATGTCAAAAAGTGACATCCAAGGAAAGCATTTCTGTCAGAACAGACCAGGAAGCATCTTGAGCTCTTGAGCTCAAAACTGCTTCTCTGAGGTTCACTCTTCCTGTGTGTTTACCACAGGACCATCAGAGTAGTGCTGGCTCTCTTGGGGCACAACACCCTCCCTCATTAGCTTCCAGAAGGGTGTGTTCAGGGACTACATGCAAAGGAGCTTTCAGTCTAGTGAGGAAGGGATCCTTTCCATAGATCACAGTACATAGCGAAGAGGAAAGAGAGTTAGCAGGGTACCACTGACAAGACCTGGTAATGTCAGGAATGACACTGGGGAAAGCTAGAAGGAACTAGAACCTAGAAGAACTCCTAGGAGTCAATGGGCAGTGTGGATTTTTCTCTAATCCTAGGGTCCCCTGAAAAGGAGGTACCTTGATTCTAATGTTGCAGTGGATGGGATAGGACAGGCCACCTGCCAGGATCAGTCCTACCTCAAACCAGAGTGTACTGCTATGGAGGCTGTAGTACAGGGCAAGGAAAACAAGGTTTACAGCATGCTCTTCCCTTGGAAGATTCCAATTACACACACACACACACACACACGCACACACGCACACACACACACGTTATGGATTTCTGAAATACTGAGTACATACAGTGGTTTCCTCCTTTCTGTCCAAATGTGGTTGCCATCAGAGTGATCAAGGAAAGCCAAAGGGGGACAAATATTGGGATACAGGAGAATGCATTGTGGCCGTCCAGTTTGTGAACCAGCAGGATCTAAAGAAAGAGAAAGAGCTGAGTGTCTTGGATACAGCATCTGAACATGGACAATGTCTGAAGCCATAATGCTCCTCCCTCACCAGGCCTCATACGGGGAAAGTCTCTCCATGAGAAACCATAGAAGCTCTCTACTTTGGGGGAAATAAAATTGATCCACCTGCAAAGTATCCAACAACAGCATTGTTAAGGGAACTTCCTCCTGGTGCTGGTTTTGAGGAGTCAACAGTGCCCATCCTATAACTCTCTACAGAATCATACATGAAATACAACATCCAACATTCTTCCTAGAAGTAGACAAATGGATGCATACAGATGCATTATATCTAGAAAGGTACATTTCTCACTGTCAGTCCCTAGCCCTTCCCAAAGAAACAACATTCTGATTTTACTGCCATTCTCTCTTGCTCTACTCTCCAAGAGTTAGCTCATGGTGATATTTAGAAAGAGTGGATTGCTCTTATAGATATGCAGGATGCTGTCATGGGAAAGGGTGGTCTTCAGGACCTCAGAAATTCTGCTGTCGAAAGCTTACCTCGAATGTAAGGAGAGGCACAACAATGGTCATCCAGCTCAGTGCCATTGTTATGTGTGTCCTGCGCTGTTCTGCAATCACATCCATGGATCGCAGGAACAGGACAGACCACACAATATAATAGAGAACCACCAGGCACAGAAAGGACATGAGAATCCACAGGGGGACACACACAACCTGAGGAAAGGAGAGAAAAAATGTCTTTATAGTATTCTAGTTTCTGCCCTAGAATCTGAGGGAAGGCATAGTCAACCCCTTGCTGGATCACTGTCATGAAGACAATACAAGCATGAACAAGGACAGCTTTACATGCCTGGAATGCTGTGAGGACACACAGTGTGCTCACTGTGGGACCTGCTACCTGCCCTGAAGTGCTCCACCGTGGATTACTCTTGGAGTGAATAGCTTTGCAGCTGCTTTTCCTAAGGTATGATCTAACTCAGTCTGCACCTGCTCTGCCAACATCATCCTCATGCTCACTCATCGCATCTCATCCTAATGTGACCTTTTCACAGGCCATTTCTCCATCCTGCCAGAGGTACTTTAGCCAACGACTGGGGAATGTGTGCCCTAGAAGCTTCAGCTGCCCAGGGTGCACAAGTCCTCTGCCAACTTGCACACTGATGCTGGGAGGACTCTGCTACCTGATCCCTGCCTCCTCTCCCATGTGGGTTCTGTGTCTGTTGCTGTCATACCACAAAGACCTTGTTTAATGTCCATACAAGCCCACAGGCTAAGTTCTGGAGGGGCCCATGATCTCTCCTCTGCCTGTACTGCCCCTTTGGACATATCCATTAGCCCTCTATCTTGTGTTATCAAACAGTAAACTTGTTTTCTTTGGTGTACATTCTATGACTTTTCATGCATGCACATGTAGAATACAGGATAGCTCATCAACCCCACAAAACTCCCTCATGCTGTCCCTTCACTGTGTCACCTCCTTACTCTACCCATAAACCCTAGTAATTATCAATCTGTTCTCTATCACTATACTTTTGTCTTTTCAAAAACATGCTACAGATAAGCATATAGCATGGGACACTCTGAGACTCCCTTCTTTCAATCAGTGGAATGTGTTTGAAATTCATCCAAGTTGTTGACTGTATCAACAGGTCATTCCTTTTCATTGCTGAGTTGTATTCCACTGGATGGATATACCACAGTCTGTTTATCCAGTCACTCATGGAAAATGTGGGTATTTTTCTGTTTTTTACTATATCAAATATAGCTGCTATAAACACTTGTGCATGGGTGTCTATGTACACATTTTCACTTCACTATGGGAAATACCCAGGGTTGACACTGCTGAGTCACATGGTAACTCCATGTTTAACTTTATAAGAAATTGTCAAACCGTTTTTTTCCAGAGGGCCTATACAATTAGGCATTCCCCCCCAGTAATGTGTGAGTATACATGGCCCTCTGCATTTGATAATTGTGTTAGCTTTGCCATTCTAATGTGTGTGCGTGTTGTGGCACCTCATCCTGGTTTTTATTACTTTTCCTTAATGGGTAATAGTGTCCTTTCCATGTGCTCATTCAGTATATGTATATCTTTTCTTGTGAATGTTCTGTTCAAGTATTTTGTCTATTTTTAAATTAGGTTGTTTTGTTTCTATTTTTTGAAATTTTAAGAGTTCTTTATAAGTTTTGGATACAAATTCCTGGTCAGACCTGTGCTTTGAAAATATTTTCTTTTAGCCTGTGGCCTGTATTTTCATTAATTTCATTTCACTTTCAAGCTTCTTTTATGGGCCATGTTTTTGGTGTTATTTCCAAAAAACTCTTCACCTAATTCCAAGTCCCAAATATTTTTTTCCTATGTTTTTGTCTAACAGTCCTTTGGGTTTACATTTTAGTTTTTTAGACCAATGACCTGAGTTGTTGTATGATTTTTTAGCCCTCCTGAGTGGAGTTCCCGATCATAGGTTTTATTATGAGTCTATGCACAATCTCTTCCCTGTGATCAGACTCTCACTTAGTGGCCTGTTCCCTGTGGGTGAAATATTAATGGTTCTAACATCCTCATTTGGTCTCCCTTGATCATTGTGGTAAATGTGCAAGCAGACTATTTCATCTGCTGGAACCTGCACAGGATTGGGCCTAGAAAAACTCTGTTCACCTAAAGAAAATATTCACAACTCCTATTTTTTTCCTTCTGATTTACCTAACACTTTGATTTTGGTCTTACCAAAATTTGTTTACCCCATATCACAACAGAAAGACTGAAACCCAATTATTGTTGTCTAGATACAGTAACCTGAAAATGTAGGATGGGTGCCTAGACAGTATTTTCTATTATGAATATGTTATCAAAAACTTTAGGCAGAAGTGATGAGCCTTGTCTTTAGTCATTGTGAAGGCAACATATGTTCCCTTATTTTCTCCCCTGTTGCCAAATTAATAGTTTTTCTTTTTTTCTCTATTTTTTTTTCTTTTGACTCTTCTTTTAAAGGTAAACCATGTGAATTAAGAAAATGTTTTATGTGAAAAAATACACAATCCCTAGCTGGTTTGGCTCAGTGGATAGGGAACCAGCCTGCGAACTGAAGGGTCCCAGGTTTGATTCTGGTCAAGGGCACACATGCCTCGGTTGTGGGCTTGGTCCCCAGTAGGGGGTGTGCATCTCTTATCATTGATGTTTTTATCTCTCTCTCCCTCTCCTTTCCTCTCTGAAATCAATAAAAATATATTTTTTAAAAATGCACAACCAGCACTGGAAGATGGGGGCTGTGTGGGGGAAACTGGCATGACCATTTCCCAGAGGCAATGGAGCTCCTCTACCTTTATTTTCATTTTCTTTCTATGCATTAATAATAGAAACCATAGTGTATTCTCTAATATATCGCTTGCCACACACACACACACACACACACACACACACACACACACACACTAGAGGCCCGGTGCATGAAAATTCATACACTGAAGTGGGGGGTCCTCAGCCCAGCCTGCCCCCTCTCACAGTCTGGGAACCCTCAGCGGTGGGAGGCAATCCAGTGATCAGGAGAAGGTGATGCCCCATCACACCTCTGCTGCTGCTACTGCCAGCAGCGCAAGCCTTGGATGGCTCTGGTTACCTGTGCCTTGGGCCAGCCCTGGGAAGCTGGGAAGCCACCATCTGAGGCTTGCCTGTTCCTCAGGCTGGAACTGGGAGGCTGGGTAGCCACCATCCAGCGCTTGCCTGCACCTTGGGCTGGCCCTGGGTGGCTGGGCAGCTGACATCTGAGGGTGTGGTAGTCAATTAGCATATTCCTTCCTTATTGGCAGTGAGCACTGCCATTTTTGAGGGTGGGACGTCAATTAGCATATTTCTTCCTTATCGACTTTGGTGCTGTCATCTTTGAAGGCAGCGCAGTCAATTAGCATATTCCCTCCTTCTTGGCTGTGAGCATTGCCATCTTGTGATGGTGTGAGGGTCAATTAGCATATCCCGTCTTTATTAGATAGGGTGTGTGTGTGAATGTATCCATCCATCAGTCCTTCTATCCATCTATGTACAGTTAATATTAACCAAATAAACATTAGTTGAAGCCACAGGTTACAAGCATGACTTAGACCTCATCCTTGGCAGGAGTATATATTGGCACCACTTTTTTTGAAAAGCAAATTGGCAGTTCAGTTTTTATTTCAAAATCTCAAAAAGTTTCCACCCTCTGGTCACCTAATACTGTTTCTGGAGTTTTCCCTACAAAAACCATGAAAAAATTATGCAAAAATTTTATGCACAAAAATATATGTTGCAGTATGATTTATAATGCTGAAACACTGGTAACAACTTCAATAGTTAGAAATAAGGGGATGGTTTGATAAATGCATTTGAAGAATATTTTACATCAATTAAACTTTAACAGTTATGTTTTTAAAGAACTTTTATTGACATGGGAAAATATTTATGATACATTAGGACAAAAAAAGTAAGATACAAAATTATACATGTGGTATGCTCTCAACTATCATTATGAAACAATAAACCCAAAACAAGAAAAAAAGTTCTAAACATCTTCTCTCCCAGTAGATTATGAGTTATTAGTCTATTATTTATACTTATCTGTCCTTTCTAAGTTTTCTACAATGAACACAAATTATTTTCATAATAAAAAAGTTTATTTAAAGATTTAAAATGTTACATACAAGCCAGGGCCAGTGGATGATCTTGTCCAGTCTTAAGGCAATGAATATAAACTGGAGAATGTTGACAGAACACAGGATTTCTAACTAAAAGTGAAGAGAAGATCAGTTAAACAAAGTAAAAGTAAATACTGCAGTTATTTTTGGGTAACATACTACAATGCAATGCAAATTACAATATAGTAAAAGTTTTATTAAGTTGCACTGGGACTGCCAGATTTTCAGCACATAAGAGCACAGCAGTGCTATGACTAGGAAAAACCTGTCCCTGGCTTCCTGCATTGACCCCTCCGCTCAGTGGCCACCCTGCCCTTTATGCTCCCCACAGGCAATGACCTTGTTTCCAGGATTGCTGAGTATAGAGGCAATCTATGGGACTCCCTAAACTTCCTCCCTGCCCCTATCCACAAACACTTCTATTCCTAACGACACCTTATTTCCTTCTTGTACCCAGGAATCAACTCTGCATCCACCCTTTTCTTTCTGGCTCCTTGAGCACCTGTCACATCAAGACATCAATTATAAATACTTTACTGGATCTTTAACTCTGCCCATTCCACTGATCGTTCCCAGAAACACAGAAATAAGTTTAACTCATTTCCATTACACACAAAAGAACCCAAAGGCCAAAGGAACTCACCCTTCCCTTTATCCAGTATGTCCTCCTAGTTCTAGTTTTCTCTTTCCTTGACCATCAAATTTTATGAGACATCAGGGATATTTAAGCCCCATGGCCTCCTCTGCCATTCCAAGCTCTACACACTGCCTCCACCCTGATGACCACCCAAAAACTGCTTTCATCAAGGCGGCCAATAACCTCTTCAGCATCAGACCACTTCAGTTTAAATCTTATTGGTCATCTCTGCAGCATCTGATGTTGCTGAACACCCTTTCCTCCTTCTAAGGTCTCAGTGCACAGTCTTGCCCACCTCTTGGTACTCTGACTGTTCTTTCCAGTCCTTTTTCCCCTCCTTAAATGGTGATGCTTCCCAAAGCCTTAAACTTGGTCTTCTCTCTTCACTAGAGACATAGACACAAACACATGTTTCACTCACTTGCTCTGCCCTAGTGGTTTGGAAGAATAAATGTCATCCACACCTCTGGTTTGCATTACCTACAATTGGTTGGTCCTGTAATCTCTGTTTTCAATATAGTCCTCATGCTGTGGCATGGACCCAGCTCTCCTTCGGGCACCTCAGATGAAGCCAGTCTCAAACTGAGTTGATTTTCCCCCATATCTTTACCCCTTTACTTTGTCCCACCCCTTTTGATAGCCTCCCACTTGCTATAAGGTAGCACAGTAGCCTAATTATCCAAAGCATGATGTTATAGGCACCCTATATTCATTTTCCCAGATTCTTCTCTTCAGTCACCACATGCTGTCTTCTCTACTATCCAGACTTTTCTTGAATCCCCTGCCTGCTCTCCATCCCAACTGCTATTGCCTAGTTAGTTAGGCCCTCCTCATCCCTAACCTTCCAAAGCACTCCAATAGCCCTCTAGCAAGCTGCCCAGCTTTCAGTCCTGAAGGCCTGCTGGTCCCCATCCAGATGGTCTGCCTTCTGCCTGTAGTACTCACTGCTCTTCAATGACCCACTAGTGCCTACCAAAGTAAAATCATATAGGCAACTGGATTTGGGCCAGAGATTCCCAAAAGTTCTCAGTTCATAGGACATTTGGTGACTCAGAAATTCTTTCATAAGCTTCTGGACCAAAAAAAGTACCTAACAATTCCATTTATTTAAGTAATTTGATCTAAAATTAGTATCTATGTACTAAGTAGCCATTTTAAAAAAAATCTCATACAGCTTTTTAGGGGAAGACCTTTGCGTATCTGGTTTTTGCCTTCAGTGAAGATTCCAAATAACTTGATTTGGGGAAAAAAGAGGAGCCATCTCACCTTTTTGGCAGTTGATAATGCTTTTTGGGTCTTCTAAAGTGATAGCTATTTTTAGAAGATAAATAACTGCCCTTTGGAATAAAAAAAAAATGGAACAGGGCAGAGATGCAAAATCTCAGTCAATAGCCCCAGGTCTACATTAACTAGTAGACTAATAGATTGTTCCATTGGCCAGGTGGCCCACTGAAATTTGTAAGTAATTACAGAAGGCACTGAACATGGGCAGGTATATTAAGATAGCATGGTCCCTGGACCTAGAAGGACCAGATAACTTTTCAGAATGTGTTAAGCAAGAAAATTGAGACTAAAATGATACTTAGCCTTTTTCATACTCAGAGTTGGTTTTCTAATTGCATAGCATAATGAAAGAGAGCAGAAGCCCATGAGAACCTAGATGCCATTTTTAAGGTCCATTTCTAATATATTTATGAATTATAATAAAGGTGACTATATACTTAAAAAAAAACCTCACATGGCCGAAACCGGTTTGGCTCAGTGGATAGAGCGTCAGCCTGTGGACTGAAGGGTCCCGGGTTCGATTCCGGTCAAGGGCATGTACTTGGTTGTGGGCACATCCCTCTTGGGGGGCGTGCAGGAGGCGGCTGATCGATGTCTCTCTCTCATCAATGTTTCTGACTTTCTATCCCTCTTCCTTCCTCTCTGTAAAAAATCAATAATTAAAAAAAAAACACCTCACATGAATCGAAATTATTCTTAAATAAGCACAACTAATTGCTAATGGGATAGGTGTGCCTGTTGGGTAGTGAATGATTTCTCAACAATTTGCACCCTTGTTACCTCTTCCTCATACCAATTTTTGCACACTAATACCTTCTCATCGCAGAAAGAGCCAACAACCGAGCTTCCTCCGTGATATGTGACTAAAACTGTAAACTATTTGGAGCTAGTAGTTCCTATGGTGACCCACAGATATCAGGTATCATTGTTTTTCCCTAAAAAAATGACCGCTACCTCATAGTGCCCTGTGAGTTCACTATGGAACCAGGGGTAGCTCAGCACATGTTTTGAGGACTGAAGATCTGGCCCCTACTCAGCCTAATCCCTCTATTAAGCCTCCCTTTTCACCAACTACCTCAATGTCTTCCTTTCCACTTTATATTCCAGGCATGTATTTTTTCGTGTGGTAAAATACATACAACATAAAACTCGCCATCTTTGCATTTATACCGTTGTGCAAATATTACCACTATTCATCTTCAAAACTTTTCAACTTACAACATTGTGCACCTGTCATATTGGAGCCACCATAATTTGGTCAACATGACAGATTTTCTCATGCCTCTGCCTTTATATGTTTTGTTATTCCCTCTACTTGGAAAATATCATTTCCTCCCCTACATGCATAGGGCCAATCCTAACCCTTTTTTTACATCTCTGTGTGAGCCTATTCCCAAACAACCCTTAGAAAATGTAGGTACTCCTTCTTCTGGGACACAAGAACCAAGGGGGAGATGAACTCTCCAAATCATATTTTTTTCTTATAAGCAAGAATGCCAAGAGTGTGACTATTTGAACAACTGACTTTCTATAAACTCTGCATTGGGAAAATGTTGTTTCATGCTCAATGCATTCATAGCCCTCATATATGCTTTTACTTTTAAGAAACAAAATAACATTTTTTTAGTTTTCTTAAACCTCCTTCTCAGCCTCTATCCAACTTGGTACTTTTTAACCTAGGTGACAGCTGCTCCCTTGAGGGGCAAGGCCTGTGTAGGGGTACCATTGAATGTCACAAAGCTAGGGGAAGAGGTCCTGCAATGCATAGGACTGTCCTGTTCAACAAAACATTTCCTATCCAGAAGGCCAACTGCGTACCCCATCCGCCACTGAGAAATACTGAACCAAATAGGCAATATCTGGAATATTTTAGCTCAGTGATTTTATTTAATGTAATCTTTTGCAAGTGATTTTTTTTAAGCTTGGTTTTACTTTGTTTTCTCTGGTAACAGAAAAATGTGCGAAGCAAGAGAGGCAAAATGTAGAAAGGTAGGATTACTGGGTAGCAATGGTGCCTTTAACCAATATAGAGAATACATATTTGGGTGAAGCTGAATATGGAGTCTGGAGTTAGAGGGAAAAATCTAAGTTGATAAATATGAATTTGGGATCTGAAAGCACATAAGTGGCAGTGGAAACAAGAAGTGTACACATAATATTCAGACAAAGTATACACAGTGAGGACAGAAAATACCCAAGACTAGAACCCTAAGAAATAGCAATGGAGCAGAAGATGGAGGTGGCCAAATGGTCAAAGGACCAGGAGCTGCAGAGTAGATGGTGGCCAGAAAAAAAATAAAGTGAGGATTTGGCTAGAGGGTGTTCAGTGCCAATTTTAGGGTGTGCAGGGGCTGAATAGGGAACACAAGGTTAGAACAGAATTGTTTCAGGGAGCCTTTTTGAAAATTGAAGGAAAATGCACAGTAGCCAGAGGACTGAGGTCATTTTGTTTTCTCATTCAGATGAGAGACACCAGTTACCAGAGATATTGTGGATAAGTTTAGGAGCAAATGCTTAGAGGAACAAGAAGGGGAGAAGTGCTGAAGCACAAGCATGGCTGGCTTGCCCCAAGAGAGAGGATGGGACTGGACAGGCAGGGAAGAGAGAGAACAAAGGTCTCCAATGACTCATGGGGAACAAGGGGCGGGGAGGGGTGCCATACAGAGATACCAGGTAACCGGTTGCAGAGGAGGAAGGAGGATTTCACTTAGAGCTTCTCAACCTTGCTCAAATTAATGTTTCCTCAGGAGTCTTTTTTGACATTTTTTTCTTAATCACATGCCCTCCTGAAATTGTAATACTGATGGCAAGCAGCCAAAGGGCAGTGCAGAGAAGTGGCTGGATTGGTCCATCTTGGGGAAGTAAGTGGAGGGTAAAAATGAGCCTTCAGGGGTACTCTGCCTCTACAGTCCACCCAGCACCAGTGGAATCTCTCCCCATGTTCAAGATCCAGCTCTTTGTGGTGATGAGGGTCCTGTTACCTCTTTTTGTCACAGACCCACATTCCATCACTCTCCCTCTCCACAGGCACCTTCTTCTCCAGGTTCACACATCCTAAGTAAGCCACTCTCTAGCTTCCTTCCAAGCCAACTGCCATCTCCTTCTTCCACTTTTTACCTACAAAGCTCAAAACAGTGTCCATAGTGTCTAATTTTCCCCTGAATCAATCTGTATAGGACTTCAGACCCACAGCTTCTATGCACTTCAGTTAACATGAACCGAAATGCAATCCTGATCCTGCCCTGAATGAGCCAGGTCCTTAAATTAAATCTTATATTTATATTTATATCTATAGCTACAACTATATCTACATCTATCCTGTTTGTTTTGTTTCTCATGGGAGGCCTGACTGAAACAGGTGGACAGGCAAGGATGTGAAGTTGGATGAAGGCTGATGACCTGGGTGAAAAATCAGTGTTTTAACTCAAGAAAGTAGAATGTCGGTCCCAGGTTCAATTCCAGTCAAGGGCATGTACCTTGGTTGCGGGCACATACCCAATAGGGAGTGTGCAGGAGGCAGCTGATCGATGTTTCTAACTCTCTATCCCTCTCTCTTCCTCTCTGTAAAAATTAATAAAAAATATTTAATAAAAAAGAAAGTAGAATGTGATTATTTCCCTGGTCTTTTGTTTCCTTATATACTGTGATCTAGAATTAATGATTAATTTCTCCATAACAAAGGGTAAATTTTACATTACCATAACTAATCACTCTTAAATATAAGAAATCTTACCTCCAGTGACCTGTCATGTCGAAAGCCCCAAACACAAGCTGCAACAGACACAGGGGAAACAAAGAACAGCGGCATGAAGACCAGAAGCCAGAAATGGCTGCCTCGCTCAATCCTATCACAGACCAGCACTTCAAACATCAGCAGGAGTAAGTGGATGCCCACTGCAATGAGCATGGCTTTAAATTCCACACATGTTTCTCCTTCTGCTCTAAAAGGGGACAGAAGAAGAAGAAAAACACCCTCAGTTCAGACTCCATAATAAGCAAGCAGACCGGGGAAAATAGCAACTTATATTGATAATGTGAGTTGTATTTGTAAATCTGACAAAAAGCAAAGGAGGTATCAGGTAGAAAGCTAACTTAAACTTAATATTTAATAGGCGATCTTTCAAAAATAGTACTGCGTGGTAAGAAATAAACATTACAATCAAACCAGACTTAAAGCTTTAACTATATATAAGGATATTATCAGAAGTAACAGCACAGTTATTATTTCCCTGACAGGGTACAAAACACTTTTGTTCATAACCTTAAACTACTTGTAAGATTACTGAAGCTGATTGTGTCTATTGCTAAAAACTGACAAGTATTCCTTAAATTTTATGATCCTCATTTCTTAACGAATTAAAAACCAGGTATTTCACATTTCATGCAATGCCATAAAAACAACGTTAGCTTTATGAACAAGTATGGGTTATATTTCAAGAAAATACATGAATTATGGTTAAGTGCTATTTTAAAATGCTAGTAAAAAAAGTATTAATGCCTTTTTATTTTCCTTTCTATTTCAATAGGATGGATTAACACCTGTAGATGAAAGAGAAGAGCAAAAGAGCTAAAACTGTCCGTAAAAAAATCAGTTTAATTAGCTGTCTAAATATCATGCATGAACTTACCAGATGAACAACAGAAAAATAATAAGGCCACTAATCAGGAAAATGCTTCATAATACATTTGGAAGGCCTACAATGTTTCATTCAAAATATAGATGAACATTTATGAAGTATCTTGATGATGATAAATACAACTGAGTTTAGGACACAGAGAAAATAAAGTTATTTCTATAAGACCCAAAAATGTTTCCTTGACTATTGTTGACACTAGAACAACCACATCTGTATACTCACTACATCAAAATATACATATATAATTCATATCTTTTCTCTAAAAATCTGAAGTTGAACGAAGACAGAAAAGTTCAAATAGCTTCTAAGTCTCAATTAGTGGGACTTAATATGTTCAGTGATTTAACTTTTTATTTTTGGAGTAGTAAATGTAGATATTGGAAAATATCTCATTAGAAAAAAAAAATTGTAGCCACACAAATAATCTAGAAAAAAAGAAACATCCCAATAACATTAAAACAGCTACACTTGAATGTCCCCCATCTACCAAGGCTCTTTCTGTAGCTATGTTTAAATTTTTGGACATGTATGTGTCAATATGTTTGAGATAATCTAAATCTTATTTTAATGTCAATAACCAAGAATTAAACAAGTTGAGATGTCACAGAGTCTACACTTCTCTCACACGAGCAGCTGCATGTGTTCTTTCCTACAGGGCATTCCTTCCCTTCTCACCATCCTGGTAAGGTTCAGATTAGCTCTCCTCTCAATTCCCCCTTTTTATCCTTTCTGAAGTTCCAGTATCTACAAGGTAGAAAAGAGAGACTCTACAAGGTCGCAGAGCTCCAGGCTACATGTTGGAGTCAGTCCAGGCACTTGAACCAGCTGAGCCATCCAAGAAGGCACAGAAGAGCTGAAGGTAAAGGTCACACACCTGCCCAGCCCCCAAAGGTTCTGCTCTCCTGCACAGCCTCATTTCTCCCTGTTTCAGGATTCACTGTTTTCTGGCCAAACTACCTCCTCCACACTGATTACAGTCCTAAAACCCCAGGACTAAGAGATTGGACAAGGAGAGCCCCAGTTCCATGACTGAATTGGAGAAGGATATATCCCCGATGATCAGAGCTAGAACTTTGGTTTATAGAACTGCTCCTACAGCCGGGGCCGGTTTGGCTCAGTGGATAGAGCATCGGCCTACGGACTGAAAGGTCCTGGGTTCGATTCCGGTCAAGGGCATGTATCCTGGTTGTGGGCACATCCCCAGTTGGAGGCGTGCAGGAGGCGGCTGATCGATGTCTCTCTCTCATCCATGTTTCTAACTCTCTATCCCTCTCCCTTCCTCTCTGTAAAAAGTCAATAAAATATATTTGAAAAAAAAAAAAAAGAACTGCTCCTACAAATATGGTGGTTTCATACTTCCTAGTCTAGCATGGCTATAACAGTTCTATATTTAGTATGAACTTTAGATCACATAGACTTTTGTGCCTGGCTAGGAAATGAACCACCCAAAATAACACTGCTTTTGCAAGAAAAATGCATGTTGAATACCTTAATTTAAAAAAAAAACTTAAGACTGGAACTCAGTGTGCCTGTATAATAGTTCTACTAAATCCTTGGATAGGTAGAAAAGAAAATAGTCTTTACTTTATTCAAAGTAAAGATATTGCTCCCTCAGGATAGAGACTGATGGGTTTTATAAAGCAGTATTACCGATACTGGGGATTTCGTGCCCAGACTCCAGTTCCAACGGAGGCCCCAACAATGACCATTAACTTCCACAGCCATATTGGTGCAAAAACAGCCCAGTAACTCCACTGAATGATGCCATCCAGACGAAGGGCCAATAGCACAGAGAATAGCAGCAGACATGCGTATATGAGGAATTTACTAGGAGAAAAAAAGGAAAATTATTAAAGATGATTCACATTTACAAATACGTGGTACTGAAATGGGGACTAATAACAGCAGTATTTTTCGGCACATGAAAGAATCGCTGATTCAACCATCATTTATTGAAAAGTTCTATGTAGAAGACATACTATGTTAAGAGAAAGAAAAACATAAAGAAGACTAAAATCAGTTCCATGCTTTCCAGGCTTCCTGTAAGGAGTCCATACAGAAACATATCATTGTAATACAGCATGAAATATGCCATAATGGTGCTATGGAGTGGGGTATGGATGGGAGCTCATAAGAGAAAATAGGGGCACTGGGAATCAGAGGTGATGACCCTGGAACTGGTTCCTGAAGATATGTGGGAAGTTGCCAGGCAGGAAAGAATGTGAGATTAGGAAGCATTCCAAGCTGAAGGAACTAGCCATGCCAAATCATGCAGACTGGGAAAAAAATGACATGTTTAGGAACGGTCAAGTTCTGTCACTGACTAATTATTTGACTCAATTTTTTAAAAGGCTGCCATCTCATAAATGCATAACCCATGGACACAGATAATAGGGTGGTGAGGGCGTGGGGTGGGGGACAAGGGCGGGCTAGAAAGGGTCAATGAAGGAAAAAGGGGACATATGTAATACTTTCAACAATAAAGATTTAATTTAGAAATATATTTTAAAAGGCTGCCATCTGTCATGATCATATATAGTAACATTTTAGTACATGTATTATACTTTTAATGATTAAGTAAATTTCTCTCTCTCTCTCTCTCTCTCTCTCTCTCTCTCTCTCTCTCTCCACACACACACACACACACACACACACACACACACACACAAACACACAGAACTTCCTGAGGAGTATGTCTTTCAAATATTAATTAGAAATTACATTGTTGATGACTTCTACTTTTTATTAATAAGAGGTATGGAGTTTTCCTTCCTACCTTAAATAAGAAACTAGGCAAAATATAAGAAAAAAACTGTTTTCAGATACTAGACAACAGGCAGTGAAGGACCTTGATGGCACAAGAAAAGAAAGAAAACAAAGAAGATAAAGTCTATTATTGTCCCACCTTACTGTCTGGAGGCAGTTTCCAGGCTGTAGCAGAAAATAGTAATTAAAACCCAACCCAATGAATAATTATATTAAATGTAAATTATGTAAATATAAATTAAAAGTCAAAGACTGTCAGGTTGGATTTAAAAAGCAAGACAACTGTATGCTATCAATAGGAAATCCACTTTATCTATAAAGTCACATACAGACTAAAAGTAAAAACAAAAACACAGAAAAAGTTAGACCAAGCAAACACTAATCAAAAGGAAGTTAGAGTGAATGACATTATCTGTTTTAATCTTCTATTACTGCTGTAACAAATTACCACAAACTTAGAAGCTTAAAATAATACAAATTTATTATCTCACAGTTGTGTATGTCAGAAGTCCAGACAGGCTTCGCTGGTTTCTCTGCTCAGTCTCATAAGGTTGAAACCAAGATGCCAGTTGGCAGGACTCTTATCAGGGGACTCTGGGAAGGATCGCCTTCATTCAGGTTGTTGGCAATCTGGTTTCTTGTGGTTTAGTACTGAGATCTCAGGTTCTTTGCTGCTTGTCAGGTGGAGACCACTCTTGTATTCTAGAGGTCTCTCTCTCTCCCTCTGATTCCTGCACATAGGCCTTTATACCTTAAAACCACTAGCAGCACATCAAATCTTTCTCAAACTTGTCAGGCCAGCATTGCTCCGTGGGTGAGCATCAACCTATGAACCAGGAGGTCACGCTTCAATTTCCTGTCAGGGCACTTGTCTGGGTTGCTGGCTCAATCCTTAGTGTGGGGTATGCAGGAGGCAACCAATCAATGATTCTCTCTCTTTATTGATTTTCCTATCCCTCTGTCCCTATCCCTTCTTCTCTGAAATCAATAAGAATATTTTTAAAATAATCTTTCTCATGTTTAGAATTATTCTGACATTTCCTTCTGCCACATTACTCCTGCTTCTTGAGAAAGTTCTTTGCTTTTAAGAGCTCATGTGATTAGATTGAGTCCACCTGAATTATCCATGGTATTATTCCTATTGTAAAGTTTGTAACTGTGGTAGGCAGAGAAGTCTAAAGGTGGTTATTCAATCAAATACAACTCTAGGTACTACCATGAAGTAACTTTGCAGGTGGAAGTATGGTTACTAATCAGGTCATCAGCTCACCTTAAAATAGGGAAATGATTCTAGATTATCCAAGTGGGTCCAATGCAATTATATGTCCACTTAAGAGCAAAAGGCTGCATATAGGTAAGTCAGAGAGATGAGGCAGAAGGTGAAGTCAAATATTTGAAGCATGAGAAGGACTTGACCTGCCTTTGCTAGCTTTGAAGCCATAGGAAGAGGTCCATGAGCCAAGGAATGCAGGCAGAATCTAGAAGCTGAGAATGAATCCTGGTTGACAGGTAGCAAGGAAATAGGTTTCTTAGCCCTACAACCACAAAGAACTAAATTCTAACAACAATTTGAATGAGTGTG
The DNA here is from genome assembly GCA_004026805.1 of Lasiurus borealis. Lineage (NCBI taxonomy): Eukaryota > Metazoa > Chordata > Mammalia > Chiroptera > Vespertilionidae > Lasiurus > Lasiurus borealis. Next base: position 29,836 of record PVJN01018178.1, read on the forward strand.
GAAACAGATCAATCCCCAGAGACTCCAGAAAAGAATATAGTAAGTCCTTAGTTAATAGTGATAGGTTCTGTAACTTTAAGCAAAAGGATATAAACAAAACCAATTTTGCTATAGGATAACTGATATAAACAAGAGCTAATGAGTTTTTTAATTTAATGTGATACACACACACACACACACACACACACACACATACACACACATACACATACATACATATACACAGAAAACTTATTATATCACAGTTCTGTAGTCAGAAGTACAGATACAACATGGCTCAGTTGGATCTTCTGATTAGAGCCTCACAAGGTCAAAATCAAGGTGTCAGAAGGGCTGTAAGCAGAATAACTGACTGAGCCATGCCATATCTGTAGTTTTTGTAGTGTGAAAATACTAAATCTGTGATAATTTGTTCTAGAAGCAATATAAACTAATATTGCAAAACTAATTACATCTGAAAAATTCCCTTTACCATGTAACATAACATATTCATAGGTTCCAAGGCTTAGGATATCCTTGGGGGGGCATTCTACCTACCACAATATAAGACAAGGTATATTTTTTTTTAACAAGGAAAAGTACCAGAGACAAACAGGGGCAGATCATAATGATAGAGGCCAATTTTTCAAAAAGGATCTATCAACTGTAAATATTTATGTTCCTAATAACAAAACTTCAAAATACATGTAGAAAATATTAATATTTACTAGCAAAATATTAAAGAGAATAGAAAAATCCACAATTATTGGAAATTAATATTTATCTCTCAATAACTATTAAAACACATAGAAAATTATTAAGGCTATACAAGATGCTAATAACACTATCAACCATCCTCATCTAATTTATATTGTTAAGGCCTTCCTTCCAATACCAGCAGAACACAAATTCCTTTCAAGTATACACAGAGCATTCACCAAGACAGATTGAATTTTGGGCTATAAAACAAGCCTTTACAACATTAAAAAGATTGAAGACAAAGTAAACATCTAAACACAATGAAATTAAACTAAAAAGTCAATATAAAATATATATAGAAAATTTTCATAGAACTTGTAAATTAAACAATCCTCTTCCAAAAATTCATAGGTAAAAGAAAAAAACACAAGGGAAAAAATCTGAAAAATTCTGGACTAAATGAAAGTGAAAATATAATATAGCAAAATTTGTAAGATGCAGCTAAAGCAACATTAAAAAATTTTTGTAACATTGAATGCTTACATTAAAAATATCAATTCTATAATCTAAGGTTCATTTCAAGAAACTAGGAAGAGAAGGAAATTTAAAAGAAGTAAATGGGAGGAAGGAAATGATAAATGTAAACACATAAATCAATAAAATACAGTAAAAAGACATTAGAGAAAAATTGATGAAGCTAAAAGCTGGCTCTTTCAAAAGATCAAGAGAATTGGTAAACCTATAGCCAGAGTGATTAAGAAAAAATAGTATATACAAATTACCAGTATCAGGAATGAAAGCAGAGATATCACTACAAATCCTACAAACATAGAAATTAGAAGGGGATATTATGGACAACTTTTTACTAGTAAATTTCTTGAAAGAAGGATGTTATCAAAGTTCACACAAGAAGAAATAGATATTTTAATGTCCCTATAGCTATTAAAATAACTAAAATTATAGTTAAAATTCTTCTAACAAAGAAAATGTCAGGCTCTGACAAAATCTACCAAGCACATAGCACTAAGGAAGAAATAGCATCATTTTTTTTCACTAACTCTCACAAAAACAGGTAAGGAAGAAACATTTTACAATTTATTTTATGAGGCCAGCATATCCCTGATATCAAAACCTGATCAAGAAAAAAAATGACAAACCAGTATCCTTCATGAAGATAGATGCACAAACCTCTGAAATTAGCAAAGTGAATCCAGCAATCCTATCTAATAAAGAGGGAATATGCAAATTGACCATCACACCATAACGGTCAAGATGGCTGCATCCACAGCAGAGGCAGGGATTCCGTAACACAAGATGGCTTGTGCCCACAGTGGAGGTGAAGTTCCCGTAATGAGCCTTAATGAGAAATCAGCAGAGACCTCAGGCCACGCCCCCTGCCCTTGAACTAGGCTAGGGGACCTCAGGCTGTACCCATTGCCCAGTAGGGCTTGACAGGGGACCTCAGGCTGCATGCCCTGCCCAGCAAAGCTTGATGGGGGACCTGGCAGGGCTTGATGGGGAACCTCAGGCTGAACCCCCTGCCCCAGCACCAGGTTGGGGGACCTCAGGATGTGCCCCCCACCCAGCAGGGCTTGATGGGGGACCTTAGGCTGCATCCCCCACCTGGCAAAGCTTGATGGGGGACCTCAGGCTACACCCCCCCCACCCATCAGGGCTTAACAGGGGACTCAAATCACACATTCCACCCAGCAGCGATTGACGGGGGACCTCAGGCCACACCCCACACCCCAGCACTGGGCTGTGGGACCTCAGGCCATGCCCCTTGCCTGGTGGGGCTTGATGGAGACCTCAAGGCATGCCCCCTTCCCCAGCCTGGGCTGGGGGACCTCAGGCCACACACCACACCCTGGTGTGGGGGGATCTGAGGCTGCGCCCCCTGCTTAGTGGGGCTTGACAGGGGACCTCAGACCACACCCTCCACCCCAGTGCTGGGCCAGGTGACCTGAGGCCATGCCCCCCACCCAGTGGGGCTTGATGGGAGTGCAGCTGGCCAGGTCTGGATCTAGCCCAATGGGGGTGGGGCTGGCCAGATCTGGGTCTCATGCAATTTTGAGGAACACATGGGTGGGTGGGGACTTAACTGTAGTTCCCATGACTCACCCCAGACTCTGACAGGAGGAAGATCTTCATATACATTTGACTAATTTGCTTTCATCTCTGATACTTCTATTATAGAGAAAGGGCAAATAACAATATTAAAATATTTCCTCTAATTAATTCCCTTTTAATGTGCATGAATTTTGTGCACCGGGTCACTAATATATATATAAAAAAAGATGTTGCATTATGATTAACTCTGGTTTTTGCCAGGATTGCAAGCTTGACTCATCATTTGAGATCAATTATAAAATTTGTAGTATTAATAGAATGAAAAAGAGAAAAAAAAAAAGAGATCTCAATAGCCCTAGAAAAAGCATGTGACATAATTCACTACCCATTCAACATTAATTTAATCACATTTTGGCATATAAGGTAATTATTACCTTGTTGCCAAAGAAAGGTAATATTCACAGATTCCATGGATTAAGTGGATATCTTTAAGGACCATTATTTACCTTGCACCGCTCATCTAATTATTCTAAAGATTCAGAGCAATCCCATTGAAAACTCCAGCAGTCTCTTCTATAGAAATTGGCATATTGATTCTAAAAGTTACATGAAAATGCACAGAACCTAGAATACGCAAAAATAATTGTAAGAGAGAACAAAGTTGGAGAACCTATACTATATGCTTTCAAAGCTTAGTATAAAACTACAATAATCAAGACAATGTATTACACAGAGAATAGAATGGATTCCAAAACATACCCATACATACATGGCCAGTTAACTTTTGCTAGGACAACTCAATGAAGAAAGAATCGTGTTTTAAGAAATACTACTGAATCAACTGGATAGATGGGAAAAATACACCTAGACCCTTAACCTCATAGCATATACAAAAATTTACATGAAACAGATCATAGACCTAAATGTAATCACCAAAACTACAAAATGTCTAGAAAACATAGGGGAAAAATAATTGCCACCTAGAATTAGGTAAAAATTTCTTAGATGGGATACAAAATTGGAGTTCTTCAAAATTAATAACTCTTACTTTCCAAAAGACACAATTTAAAAAATGACAATTCAAGCCACAAACTTACAGAGCATATTCTAAAAACATATCTGACAAAGTACCTGTATCCAGTATACATAAAGAACTTTTATAACTAAAAAATATGATTAAAAATAGCAGAAAAATAAGAATAGACATTCTATCAAAAAGTTACATAAAAGGCAAATAAGCACACGAAAAGATACTCAAAATTTTCAGATAGCAAGGAAATACAAATTAAAACCACTAGATAACACTACCTACTCATCATAATGGCAAAAATTAAAATAATCAATTATGACAATTGTTTAGGATGTAGAGCAACTGGAACCCTCATGTATTGCTGGTGGTAATGAAAAACTGTACAGCCACTTTAGAAAACACTTCTGCAATTTCTTATATAATTAAGTGCATACTTTATAACCCAGCAATCTCATGCCTAGGTATTTTCTCAAGAAAAAGAAAAACAAATGTGTACACAAAGACTTGTATTCAAAAGTTCAAAGTAGCTTTATTTATAATAGCCACTCGAAACAACCCAAATGTCCATAAAGTGGTAAACAGTTAAACCAATTGTGGCCTATCTATTTAATAAAATACAAATCAATAGTAAAAAGGAACAAACTAGAGATGCATGCAACAACATGGATGAACCTCAAATGCACTATGCTAAACAAAATTACTCGGACTGAAGATACAATATACTGTATGACTCCTTTTATTTGACATTCTGGAAAGGCCAACATACAGATACAAAAACACAGATCAGTGTGGTTACCAGTGGCTGTGTTTGTGGGAAAGATTGACTACAAAGGACATGAGGGAAGTTTTTTCAGCAATAAAATTTTTCTATATCTTTGGGTGGTGGTATTATAAGTGAATGGATTTATTAAAATTCATAGGACTGTGCACTAAAAATCGATGTTTTACTGCTTGTAAAATTTACTTTGATAAACCTGGCATACTTATTGATCTACCTACACACATATGCAACATCAACAGCTAACATTTACTAGATGTTTGTGGAATCTCAGGTACTGTGCCATTTCTCATGCATTATCTCACGTAGGCCTCACAGCAACCTTATAAAGGATGCACTTTCACTATTTCCATTTTACAGATGAGGAATGAAAGCTTAGATGCTAACTTGTTCAAGCAGCTAGCAGCTCTGGGGAGAGAAACATGGATGGGTTGCTTCCCCTAAGCTTGAGCGGACTAGGGATTTAACCTGCAACCTTTTGATGCTCCAACCAATTGAAACACCCAGCCCAGGCTCCAAAATATTTTCAATTGAATACTATACACAAGTCACTTTCTATTGATAAGGTAACATTTTTGGAAAATCATCCAGATAGATATACACTGTGGATGAACAGTGATCTCCAGCAGGGAAGATTAAAGGCAGTCTTCACACTTTTTTACGTATGATTGCTGATTTTTTGGAACAGTTTATGCACTGTGTATTATATGTACTTTGTATTATGAAAAACACCATAAGGAATGTCAATTGGAAAAGGGGGGGTTGTAAGGAAAGGAGACCTACAAAATTAAATTTTGAAGCAAACCTGCAAGAGTATAAACTGCAGTGATTTGGAGAAGTTTGCTAACACCGTGTGTGTGTGTGTGTGTGTGTGTGTGTGTGTGTGTATCTTTTTTTGTGTGTTGTGGTATTCTGCTCTACAAAATCTGGATAACATGTACCCCATAAGGTGGTTTTGAATGTAAGATCATGAGTATGAAAAGTGTGTTGTGTAAAGCACTAAATGAGTAGTTCTCAAAATATTTTGTATCGGGATTCCTTTACAATCTTAAAAATTATTGAGGATCCCAAAATAGTTTTGTTTTTATGCATCATACCTATCAAATTTTTAAATTTTTGTTGAAAAAAATATTAATTAAAAATAAGTAATAGCCCTGGATTAGATGGTTGAGTGTAGTCCCATGCACCAAGAGGTCCTCAGTTCGATCCATGGACAGGGCACATGTAGCACATGTGCACATGTCAGGTTGTAAGCTTGGTCCTTAGTGGGGGGGGGGTGGTGCTGGAGGCAGCAGATCGATGTTTTTCTCTCTTCTTCTCCCTTCCTCTCTCCCTCTAAAAATCAATAAAAAACACTTAAAAAATAAAAAGAATGTTTTAAAAATAAATAATAAATTCATTTATTAATACAAGTAAAATAACTTTAATTAAAAATTTTTTCCAAAATTGTTTCTATAGTCTTACAATATTTTTAAGTGTCTGGCTTCATAGAAGACTCCTAGATTCTAATATCAACATCTGCATTCATTCTGTTGCAATATATTGTTTTTATTCAAGCATATGAAAAAAATTTGGCCTCACAGAGATATGTAGTTAGAAAAGAACTAAATATTTTAATAGCTCTTTCTTATATACAGTACATGTCTAATGCACTGTGAAATCTATAAACAAACACTTCTTTTCTTAAATTTATGGAATCACTCCTTGCTAGCCTTAAACAAATCACTTTCAGCACTGGGTGTAGCATCTTCCTCTTTCACACATCAATGCCCCAGAAATGCTGTCACCTGCCTATCCCTTTTCCTTTCATCAAATCAAGTTTTCCCACCTCTTCATTTGCCTGTAAACATTGTTTCTTTCACACCATTAGAAATATCAGCACTCTTAATAGCCTCTTTATGTTTTAAAATTGTACTAACTGTGGATTTCACCAACAAAAAAAGAAAAAAGAAGAAGGAAAGAAGGAAGGAAGGAAGGAAGGAAGGAAGGAAGGAAGGAAGGAAGGAAGGAAGGAAGGAAGGAAGGAAGGAAGGAAGGAAGGAAGGAGAAAGAGAGAGAGATAGAGAGAGAGAGAGAGAGAGAGAGAGAGAGAGAGAGAGAGAAGGAAAGAAAGACAAGAAAACAACACGAAAATATTCACATCATGGTAAACTGACTCACATTCTCTCCTTTGTTAGTGGCCTTCGAGACGCTTTTTGTCATGCTGATGTGTCAGCATCAAAGGGTTGTCAGGTCAGAACTGAAGTTTTGTTAAAAAAAAATGAAGACTTTTTTTTCATGAACAACTTGGTCCAGAACTGAATTGCTCAAGATGGGAGACATTCGAGAACTGAGAACCAAGGTTTGACTGTAAGTGAATATGCAGCTGGAAGTGGAGCCCTGGTCCCCTTTTCAGTCACTAGAAGTTGTGCTGGTGATGTCAACTCTCTTGTTCCCTGTAGCTCCATTCCATTTTTCTTTCTGGGCACAAATCCCTATCCAGGCAATCCTATTTAACTTTATATAGAAACAAACCTCTCCCTTCATATTTTAGATTAAATCATTGTGGGATCCTGAAATTAAAAAAAAAAAAGAAATAAGTGATTTGTAATATCAATAAATGAAAGGAGAATGAGAAGCATAGGATTCATAAGTAAATTAGATAATATGTGGAGGTAAAGCTTTTCTAAAGGAGTTTCAGACTTAAAAAAAAATAGATGTTACAGGGAGATAAAACCTGTAAGCTAAATTCATTATCTCCCATAAAAGAGAGTTTTCTTATTTAATAAAAGAAAAAGGTAGTGGAATAATAAAATGTAAGTACCAAAATGTATAAGATGTTGTAAAAGTGATTACTTTATTATTTTTGAGATAGCCTAAAGGAAAAATAAGAGCCCTGGGCCTATTATATAAAAAAATGAAAAATAGGAATGACACAAAATGAACTTACAAGAGGACAAATAGTAGTACAAAATATAATTCCCAATTCAAATACTAGGGCTGGAAAATAGAAACAGGGTAGAATATCCTTTTATTTGTTTTCTATTGCTGCCATACAAAATTGCCACCCACCTAGTGCCTTAAAAAGCACAAACTTATTAACTTTACAGTTCTGGATATGAAAAATTGGAAATGGGTCTCACTGGGCTAAAATAAAGGCGTCACCAGAGCTGTGAACCTTCTGGAGACTCTAGGAGACAGTTTTCCTGTCTTAACTTGTAGAGGCTGCCTCATAGCCCTTTGGCTCATGGCCCTAGGCTCCAGTTTCAAAGCCAGCAGTGGAGAATCCAGTCCTCTTCACACTGACTCACTCAGACCTACTCTCTGTCTCCCTTTTCTTCATTTAAGACCTGTGATTATGGGTCCAACCAGATGATCCAGAATGATCTCCTTATTTTCAAGTAAGCTGATTAGCAACCTTAATTCCATCTGTTACCTTAGTTTCTCTTTGCCAGGTAACAGAACATGCTTCCAGGTTCTAAGGATTATGATGAGGGAATATTTTTTTTGGAGGGAGGGGTGTCTTGCTCTGCCTACCACAGTCCAATAATAAGAAAAGTCAATTGCTGGATTATTGTTTAGACACTTCATATTCATTGATGAGAGAGAGAGAGAGAGAGAGAGAGAGAGAGAGAGAGAGAGAGAGAGAGAGAGAAGCATTTAAATCTAATGTATTTAAGAGTCACACTTGCAACCAATGTGAAATGTCAAACGAACTACAAGAAAAGAGATGACAAAGGTGTATCATGCCTGGGTAAGGAAAGAGAAGCAGTTTACTAGTACAGTAATTTAATAAATCAGATTTTAGAGAAAAATAATTAAAAGATAAAAGTTATTAATAAGAAAAATATAAGTAATAATAAACTAACAACATGGCCATAGAATATGAAAATAACCTGATAATTTTTATTTTAGAATATATACAGAGATATTGCGGGCTTCTACATGCTACTACTAAATCAAAATAGATAAAGTAGACAAAGTTCCTGAAGAAATTATGGACATGAACACTCAAGTAGATAAAAATAGCATGATTCTATCGAGAGAATTAAGTAGCAGGACAAAAAAAATGCTTTCTTTACATGTATACAGATTTTTTCAGAAGAAGATAAAGAATCATGGGGCAGTGGTACACAATAAACACAAATCTAATTTAAAAAACCGTTGGAGTGTCTGCAATGTATGATATATACGAAGATGATGAAAAAATAATCTCTGCCCTGAAAATGCTCAAAGGAGCAGAGGGGGACTAGCAATCAATAGTAACTGTATTTACCATGATAAATACAAACATAGAAGGAAGATTAACTTCCCTGGGAGAACTGGGAAAGGAAGTGGGACTGGATCAGTAGGTTGGGGTTAGGGAATTCTAGGCAAAGGAATAAGGTTTTTTTAAAAGTAGGAGACAGTCTTTTGTATCCAGGAGACTGGAATGCCTGAAGTACATTCTGTGAATTTTGCATGGGGAGGCAGGAGAAAAGATACCTGAGGAAATAAGGGAAAGGTAGGCTCAGGTAAGAAGGTAGGGAATTAAATAACAAGATAAACTCCTCTGAATTTATTAATAGGCAATAGAAAGCCACTGAAGATTTTCTGGGAAGAAGGGTGACAGAAGGTATAGAAGAGTGTGCCAGTTAGACTGTAATTGGTAGAGATCATGAGGCAGAAATTCTACACAATTCATAATATACTGACAAAAACAGACTAAAAACAGTCTAACTAAATGGGTCTGTTAAGCAGAATAGTAGTGTTGAAGAGATTATTTGTGAATCTTCATCTGAACTTCAGGTTTCTCATGAGCAAAAGCAGGTAATATAACCTCTACCAGGCAGTGCTGAGGACTATAGTAAATAACTATCAGAAAGCATCGATTGCACGGTTTGGTGTCAAGCAGGTAATAGTCAATGAATGTTAATGTCCTTCTTTAAATAAGGACTAAATCAAAGATGAAATACAAAATTACCACAGGATATTTAAAATACTGCTAAAAAAAAACAACTAAAATATCAAAATACTTGGACTGCTGCCAAAGCAAAACTCAGAAAATGTGTTCACTCCGAAAGTGTCAATAGAAGCAAAAAAAGAAAAATTAGGCAAAGGAAAAACTAGTGAACTGGGTTTCTAAGAAATTTAGGGGAGGGGTGGGGGAAGAACACAAAGAAGCCAAAGAAATAATAAAACTAAAAGTAGAAAGATAGATACAAAAATGGAATTAAGTTACACCAATAACTGGTTCTTTGAAAAAAAA